>JAPJBO010001128.1:0-65750 GCA_030068145.1 Diplonema papillatum | reverse complement strand
GTTTTCAAAAGAAAACGAACAAACGTGCCACTACAAATTTGATGCTAAGACAATGGGATTCGTTCACGACAACAGCGAGAAAAACCCCTTGGATTGGAAAGTTGTCGAGCCCATTGGGGAAGAAGATGGCTTTAAAAAGCTTAAGGTCACGAGGGTGGTAGAGCTGAAGAGTAACCCTCACCGATGCATACTGCATGCTCATATGGAAGAGGTGTGTAAACGGGCAAGTATTCGTGATTGGTTGGCACAACTACCCGAAGTTGCCGCCTTCACACCACGCGAAGACCGCGTGGAATTGCTTGATTCTGCTGCCTTGCCATTTATTCCTATTGCTAACGCGTCATCACATTCCAGTTCCACGACCTCGGTCACTCCCACCCGAGCTGAATTTGCTACAGACCCTTGAGTGCTGCTAGAGGATTGCACCGATCGGGTTTGATGAATTCCTTCCAGTTTAGTTTAGAGAAGGGTGCACCTTAATCCGTTGCCCGGAAGCCGTGCCATCCTCTTGCCTTCCCAATGAACGTACCCCAAATATACCGTACCTACTAGTTCCATTTTTCGCTTTTCTCTTTCAAATTCTTCCCCAAGTCACTTGGTTTAAGCATGCACCCATAAGCATGTGTCATTACGGTCTTGCTACAGGAATCGGTGAAGATGACACCTATGTACCGAAAGGCTGAAAACTATTTAGTAGCCCTCGTCACTGAAACTAATACGCAATGTTTCACAGCCAATGTTCTTGTCGAGTGGGTTGTCTGAGATGAAGGATGTCAGTGCCCGTATTTGTGTGTTGTGTCGTAGCTTCCTTAGTGGCTCATTTCAGTTTTTTGAGGAAGCGCCAAGAAGAATGTTCAAATACCGTATGCGGGTTTAATATGAAACGTGTTTAGTACAAAACGGCACCACCCAGGGGGTCGATTTGCGTCCTTCCCGTCACAAACCTGGTGGTTTCCATGTCCGGTGCCCTGCATCTTGTAAAGACCCGTGAACCACGCACATACTTCTTCACGGTTCTCTTCATCGAAGCTTATCGCGAGCTAAAATCGTCAAAAAAGGTCTGCTGCACGCACGAGCAAAACTTTCACCAAAACCCAGCTCCCGGTGGCTCTTCCCAGCTCCCAAAGAGCCAGAAGAACCAGCTGGGAGCCACCGCCAACACTGCCTGGGGGCTGTCTTCAACGAAACCTTGGTCGGCTTCATCTCCTGTTGGATCGGAAACTTTCGCTTCCAGTAAATCTGCGTCACTCAACCTGGTCACCACGAAACTCGCTCGGAGTTTTGAGATGGCTTTTTATTGGGCCCTACTGGCTCCCGCTGGCTCTTTCCAGCTCCCGAGCTGGCTCCCAAGAGCCGGGAGCTGGCTCCCAAGAGCTGGGAGCTGGCTCCCAAGAGCCGGGAGCTGGCTCCAGCTCCGAGAGCCACCGCCAACACTGCCCCAGGCCACCGGTTGCGGGGACAACGTTCTCGCCGAACTCCTTCGGAACTTCAACGAATGTCTCGTACTGAGTGAATGCGCAGATTGCATCAACGTTCTGTTTTCGCCGATTTTGATCAAGAGCTTGAAGAACTGGCAAACGATGAATGCGTTGCTGTGGAGGTGGATGCGGTTCATGCTAGTCTTGGGGCTGGCGAGCACGAGAAGAAGCTGGATGACAATCACCTGGTGAAGGGCAACTCCGCCTTTGCTTGCGCTGCCCTTCCATACGACCGGCTTACCCTGTCCTCACTGACGCGTGCCCGCCTAATGAACACCTTCGTGAACACTAGCGTGTCAGGAACTCGTGGTTGGCACTGGATGCTTGTAGCAACTGACCGGTCGCTCCGAAGATGCGTTGTATCTTGCTCGCTTTCTGACTTTTGCGGAAGCAAAATAGTCAGCCACCTTGCAACGGTCTTTTCCGCCGACACCGACTCTTGGTTCATAGAGACGGACGCTCGAGGATGTCAACAAGATGATTGAAGCTGCGGTTACCATTCCTTGTTTGCGGCGCTGCAGTTCACAGACTGCATCCCAGAGCCCGCCCACGCCTGTCGTCTTCATGCACAAGTGCCAGAACGCTCTTGTCGCTAATACTCTGACCGCGATACGTTTTTCCTGCTCAAAGGCTCGATAAAACCAAGATTTTCGGGAACAAAAATGGGGGATCATCGTGGGGTTTCAACAGTTTTCAAATTTCACTAAGTACGTCAGACCCCATGTTTTTAGTACGAAACGTGTTAATTAAGAAACACTTTGGCCAAAAAAGTAGCTAAGAAACATTTACACGTTTCGTATTAAACCCGCATACGGTATGTCCAAGGGTGAGTGGCATTTCTTTTTCCTTCGCGCCTTTGGCGCGATGTTGCTAAAAAATACCGCTAAAAATGGCAAAGCACATGGGAAATAAGAGCGCGCGCTAAACTACGTCGAATAGTCGGCAATAGGCAACAAAGATACACGCACAAGCACACGTACTGCCACGGTACACACACTACACCTTAAAGGAACCTTCGCGACAATGGTCACCCGGAGACTTTAAAACCCCGGATCCTTAAGCGAACTTGCACTTTAAAAATGTTGGTGTAAGCACTGCAGGTGCAGATACACCAAAACTGTGGACCCATTATCATTAGGAATCATAGGAGAATAGGGTTCCCCTGAGTAGCAGGTGCGCCTTTAGCTGCCTGATCGTACCACCTTTGCACAAGGCGAAGTACAAGTTGTAATGCATTCGTATGCCGTTCAACGAGCACAAGAACGATGTTGTCTGCAGGTGGTGGATATATCCGATTTGGTCCATGATCAGGCATGGCTTTAGGAGCTGCGTCATTGTGGGTTTTTGTCCAGGACCGGCAGGACCTGGACCCCGGTGAAAGCAATCCCGTTTTCTTCCGCAAGAATGGACCTAATCCCAGAAAAAAGCCGACTTGGATGGACACCTGGAGTTGCCATCCACGACGCCGTACTAGCCATAGGGCAACAATGCAATGATGTGGTAGGAGCCACAGAGCAAACAATACAACATTGCAACAATTCAACGATGTGGTAGTAGCCACAGAACAGTAGGCCGAGCACTGCACACAGCAATCGCGACGCCTGTCAATCAACCACAAACCCGGACCGACTGTTCGCCTGAGTTACCATCCACGACGCCGTACTACTGGGGGGGCCCAAATACAATAGGTACTCAAATACAATATTATTTCGGAATACAATAGGTACGCTGAAATGGGGGTTTCGTTGAGCATTGTTTCGGAATACAATATTATTTGTCCCCATTGGGGTTTTGCAGGGGGTTCCACGGGCTTCCCGTCACGAGAGCAGCTTCTTTTTCGAGAGAAGTTCAATGTGGAACACTCCCAAAGCTGAAAGTTCAATCCTGCTACTTGATTTCGCTATCTGTGGCATTTTCCTCAGGTTAGGGGGCGCATAATTTTTCAGGCCTACTCCAAAACAAAAAGAATTGCCCGCTTTTTTTTAGCCCGTGGTCCAGCGGTCACCACACCCACATGTGCTGCTGAGGGTGCTGGTTCGATTCCTCGGCGGAGTGGTTTTTCTAAAGTCTGAAATGCTATCTGGGTGCCAGATTTTTGGCCACATCGAGTGCAGAAAAGGTGTCATACATGCCGGGAGGCAGCTCTTTCCATCCCACAAAATATTTGCCAAATCTCCTCCAATGTTGACCTGCAGGTGCCTGCACCCTGACTATCTGCATCCAGACTGTTTGAAAACCCGGGTTTCTCTATCCTTCCCCTCCAAATACAATATTATACCTATTGTATTTGGGCCCCCCCCAGCAGGTCTTTGCCGAATGAATGAATGAATGAAAAACAAGGCAGGTTGGCAGGGGAAAAAAAAGCTAGCTTCGCACATCCCCAGCTCCAAAAAAAAACAATACACTTTTGAGTGTAGAGAAAAGTGGGGTTGGCTCGAATAGAGGCTATTCACAATGCATGTTCATAGGACCTCCAGTCTCGAAAAATTAGTAGTTGGCAGCGTACTACATGAAACTCACCAAAGCAGGTGAGTTCCGCTAGTGCGCACAAACAAACGAAAGCGCCATGCTAATCTTTTTGGTACGTGCGTGGTTCACGCACGTACCCAAACGGGCTTTTTTGTGTTAACAATGCACTGTTGGTACTAGAAATTAGTAGTTGGCAGCGTACTACATGATACTTACCAAAAGCAGGTGAGTTCCGCTAGTGCGCACAAACAAAAGAAAGCGCCATGCTAATCTTTTTGGTACGCGCGTGAATCACGCCCACGCTCACGCCCGCAGACCTCCCGAAAACGAATGAATAGCGAGAGCGTAACGCGCGTTTTACTACCATGACCAGAAACCAAAAGCCAGCGTTCTTATTCACATAAGCGCCAGTTTGGAAGGAAATACTCGACAAAAGCTGCGAGACACAAAGCACCGAAGGGATGCTGTAACTACCGAACACGCGTTGACGGACGTGCGAGGAAGATCATGCGGGTCTGCCCCCCCCTACGCGACAAGACAGTCCTGAGTGAAAAAAAACAACACACAATGGTGTAAGCGAAGAACAAATCAGATTGTGGAGTATTGTGTTTTCCCCCTCTAGCCCTACATTTCCTCCCTTCCCATTCGGAGTCCAAGCAGCTACGCCGAGTATTTCTTTTTGAACGAACGCGTCCTTCCTCCCTCTTTGCGTCCCTCCCCGGTCTTTTTGGATGCCGAAATGAAAACGAAGAGATGATTCCCTCCGCTTGTCCCTCCTTTTCTCAACGCAGGTAATCTACGACAGCGGATCGTCGTATATTGATTCAAAGCGCTGTGCAACGAGTTTTCGGAACCGAACCCTCATTCCCCGTACCCGTTCCAGCCACGGTAGTCCACTACACTCTCGTGAAAAGCTGATGGCGCAGAACCGGCGGCTTTCGTAGAGTAGCGAAATCCCCCGTCACGCCGTTCAAGCTGGGCAGCCCTTGTGGGGTGGGCCTCCAGAACACTGGCTGCGTTGTGGGTGGTATCGTCTTCAGCAAAAGGATGCGTTGAGCTGTCGCTGCGTGCTGGCACAGCCTGCAGGATAACACAAGTCCTGTGTTCGGCACCCTTCGGCGTCGGAACAGATCCACCGCCTTAGAAACTCGCACAAGAGCCTGGAGAGTCGTCCCAGACCGTGGTTACATTGATGTGTTGTCGGTGGTTACATTGATGTGTTGTCGGTGGTTACATTGATGTGTTGTCGGTGGTTACATTGATGTGTTGTCGGTGGTTACATTGATGTGTTGTCGGTGGTTCATTTGTGTTGTCGGTGGTTACATTGATGTGTTGTCGGTGGTTACATTGATGTGTTGTCGGTGGTTACATTGATGTGTTGTCGGTGGTTACATTGATGTGTTGTCGGTGGTTACATTGATGTGTTGTCGGTGTTACATTGATGTGTTGTCGGTGGTTACATTGATGTGTTGTCGGTGGTTACATTGATGTGTTGTCGGTGGTTACATTGATGTGTTGTCGGTGGTTACATTGATGAGTGTCGGTGACATTGTGGTGTCGATGTGTGGTTACATTGATGTGTTGTCGGTGGTTACATGTGATGTCGGTGGTTCATTGGTGTTGTCGGTGGTTACATTGATGTGTTGTCGGTGGTTACATTGATGTGTTGTCGGTGGTTACATTGATGTGTTGTCGGTGGTTACATTGATGTGTTGTCGGTGGTTACATTGATGTGTTGTCGGTGGTTACATTGATGTGTTGTCGGTGGTTACATTGATGTGTGGTCGGTGGTTACATTGATGTGTTGTCGGTGGTTACATTGATGTGTTGTCGGTGGTTACATTGATGTGTTGTCGGTGGTTACATTATGTGTTGTCGGTGGTGTCATTGATGTGTTGTCGGTGGTTACATTGATGTGGTTGTTGTGTTGTCGGTGGTTACATTGATGTGTTGTCGGTGGTTACATTGATGTGTTTCGGTGGTTACATTGATGTGTTGTCGGTGGTTACATTGATGTGTTGTCGGTGGTTACATTGATGTGTTGTCGGTGGTTACATTGATGTGTTTCGGTGGTTACATTGATGTGGTGTTCGGTGGTTACATTGATGTGTGTCGGTGGTTACATTGATGTGTTGTCGGTGGTTACATTGATGTGTTGTTCGGTTACCGATGGACATTGATGTTGTCGTGAAAGTGGTTACATTGATGTGGTTGTGGGTGGTGTCACTGTTGTCGGTGGTTACATTGATGTGTGTGTCAGGTGGTTAGGTTGATTTTCACGCGCTGTGCAACGAGTTTCAGAACCGGCGGCTTTCGTAAAGCGAAATCCCCCGTCACGCCGTTCAAGCTGGGCAGCCCTTGCGGGGTGGCAGGTATCCCCCCTCTGCTAAGGCTAAATATCTCCCGGAGGCCGATAGCGAACGAGTACAGCGATGGAAAAGATGCAAAGAACTTTGAAAAGACGGGTTAAAAGTCCCTGAAACCGATGAGTGGTAAGAGTTGGAGATGCGTTCAAATCTTAATCATTGCTCCTTCACTGGGGTTTATGGTTGAGACGTCTGGACCTATTCGGATCGTCCAAGCTTCTGTTGCGAGTCGGCTTGCCGGCTGCCTCGGTTTTGCTCGGATCGACCAGGATAGGAATGAGTTGAGGAGGTGACCCGCGGCATCGTCAGCGAAGGGTACGTGTCGGCGTCTTGGTTAAACGCTCGCAGGCTCAAAGGGGGGGGGGTTCTCCGCTATGCCGGCAAGTGTCCGCCAAAGTCTAGCTGACACGTTCCCTTCGTCTTCTTTTTCTTTGCGTTCTTCGGCTGGGTTTCCTACGAAAAAATGTGTATTTTCTAGGTTCGCCGGCTTGAAAGCCGATAACCCGGCCTCTCTGGAAGCCCGAATGCGGTCGACAGTACACAGCGATCTTCTACTACCCGTCTTGAAACACGGACCAAGGAGTCTAACACGTGTGCGAGGCTTAGGGTGTCAAACCCACAAGCCGCACTGAAAGGGAGATGTGCCAATCCTTGAGGACGCAGCACAGCCCGATCCTGATTTACTGGAAAGGGATTTGAGGTTAAGTACACTTGTTGGGACCCGAAAGATGGTGAACTATGCCTGGATAGGACGAAGCCGGGGGAAACCCTGGTGGAGGTCCGTTGCGGTGTTGACGTGCAAATCGCTCGTGAAAGCTGGATAGCTTAGGTGGGCCTCCAGAACACTAGGCTGCGTTGTGGGTGGTATCGTCTTCAGAAGAAGGATGCGTTGAGCCGTCGCTGCGTGCAGGCCACAGCCTGCAGGATAACACTAGTCCTGTTCGGCACCACTTCGGCGTCGGAACAGATCCATCCCGGCGAGTGTGCAGAACTCGTCTACTACATCCACTCCGTTTTGCACTCCGACAGCCTGGACAGCAAACCCGTCACCCCCGGACGCAACAAGAAAGAGAGGCCCTCCTCACCCACCCAGGTGGGCGTACAACGGGAAACGCCAGTAGGAAAGCGAGCGGCGCGAGCGCCGCTCGCGGCAACGAAAAAGGAGACGGCGACGACCGGACGGGCGACCAAGATATGCTAAACAGAGGAAGGCGAAGGGTCAGCTTCGCTCGGAATGCGAGGGCTGCGACGTCAGCGCGTGCAAGACTTGCACGAGCTGACTACCTCCACAGCCCGCACCCGGCGCCAGTGGCCCCACCAGACCATTGCGGGATGCACTGCGCGCGAGGCCCTCGTTCGGGCTGCCGAGTCCTAGCACCCCTGCTAGGCAGTTCGATCACGCAGAGACGGAAGAAGAGATTTCCTGCTCCTCTTCCTTTTTCCCCCCCCTCTCTCACGGCGCGCCTGGCCTCAATCGCCCGGGAGTGATACCCCGAGGGCCCGGTTTTGCGCACAAACCATCCCCCTGCAGTAGCCAGTATGCCCGGCCAACTTGCAACGAGGGCCTCCCCGCCAGGGTGGAGGGACCCATCCCAGGGCTAAGTTTCCAGGCGATCCCTCGGGATCTTCTGGATAGACTGAGCCGAGCACCCGAGCTCAGCCCGGAAGCCCCATGGGGAAGGCTGGGGGGAGGACACAGCAACAGCAGGCACTTGGTGACGTCCCCCTCTGCGCCGTCCCAAAGCTCATCGCCGACTTCAAGAAGCGCGAGAAGTACATCATCAACATCGAACAGCTCCAGTTCGCCATCAAGCACGGACTCGTCGCCACCGCAGTCCACCGCGGCATCACCTTCCAACAGAGCGCGTGGCTCAAACCATACATCGAGCTCAACTCCGCTCTCCGTCAGCAAGCAACCAGCGACTTCGGCAAAGGGTTGTACAAACTCCTGAACAACGCGATCTTCGGCAAGACCATGGAGAACGTCCGTGGCCGAACCGACGCCATCATCACATCCGCCGGCGACGAACAGAACCTCATCCGCGAGCAGAGCAAGTTTCGGTTCAAGCACCGTCAAGACATCATCATCAACAACATGTCGATTATCACCCATGGCAAGTGCAGCGTCAAGCTCGACAAACCTGTGTATGTTGGAAGTCAGATTCTCGACTACTCGAAGATCTTGATGGCGGGCTTCTTCCACGACAAGCTCGTCCCCACATACGGTCGAGAGAACATCCGCTTGGTCTACACCGACACGGACTCTTTCATCCTTCAGATCAAGACCGGCGACATCTGGAAGGACCTCGCTGAGAAGCACAAGCACCTCGCCGAAGAATTCGACTTCAGTAATTTCCCCAAGGACCACAACTTATATTCTTATTAAGGTATCGGGGTACTTCAAACACGAGACTGCGGAGAAGCTGTTGAAGGAAGTCGTCTGTTTGCGCGCTAAGAGTTATGCCTACACAACTCACGACGGCTACTCCGACTGCAAAGCCAAGGGTGTTCCGATGCGGTGCGCCAAAGAGTTCACCATCGACACCTATCGTAGAGTGTTGGAGACGCGGGTGGATCAAGACGTTGAATTAATTCAAGACCACCCAGAGCCGAGGGCATCAGCTGTACACGATGTCGATGGGTAAGCGCGCGTTCAGTGCCTTCGATGACAAGCGGTGGATTGCTGCAGATGGGGTGACGACGAGGGCTTATCATTAGTGGTTGTGGTGTGTTGGTGCGAAGCCTGTGACGGTAATGAATTAGTGATGTCTTAGTTGGTTAGTGTGTTGGTGTCGTAAGGTAGTCGTCCAAGCGCATGGGGGACGTTAATGATACCTGCGCAGGTTAGAGAGGCACAAGGTTATCTAATCATGGGTTTGAAATGTGGTTGTACCCGGTCAGTTGGAGACCAACTCAATAACTCCAGTCAGTGGGTTGGGAAGGGGGTTGGGAAGGGGAGACGAAAGAATGGAACACTATCCCGAAAAGAAAGAAGTCCAAGAAACCAGAACAATGCAGCCGGAGTATCAGAACCTGGCAGCCCCATCGCAAGCACACGACAAGCCGGCATCATCACGTTCACAGGTATTCGCTGTTGCATCCTTCAGCTTTTGTGTGAGTTTGATCAAAGCAATCAAGGCTGCCCCTTCAGCGACTAGCCACAGTCAACGCCTTTGTATTTTCGAGACAACGTGCACCTTGGAATGGGCAAGCATGCTACGTCCTCGCTCGAATAGCTCGAGGCACTTTTCCACTTGTGTGGTTGTGCACGAGCCTCTCTTGTTTTCGCTTCTCGTATACAAGGGTCATCTCATATAAAATACAACCACTAGGGAGGCGATGCAGAGATACTTGCAATCATTATCGGTAACAGCTACATAGCACAAGGCGATCAAGTACTCAGGCAGACCGACGGCATACCTATGGGCGGTAATGCTAGCTCGGATATAGCAAACCTTTTCTGCTATCGGATCGAGAAAGCATACGTAGACAGCCTCGTAGATGAAGGAAAGATCGAAGAAGCGAAGGCACACGCACACACCTACCGCTTCATCGACGACTTCCTCAACTTCGGGACCACACCACCACCGCAGCACCTTTACAACATGCGGTACAAAAACACAACTACAGCACACGACGACGTAGTATTTCTCGGAGTCCGGATACGCGTCGAACGTCCGGATCCTCCCCACGCACCGCACATCCGCCTCACAATACAACCGAAAAACTACGGGACCCGCTATACCCACCACCTAACAACGGCTCCCAAGGCGCAAGCGAGCGGTATCTTCAAGGGCGCGCTGATACGAGCAATCCGACAAACGAACCACCTACAAGACCTGCGTGTAGAAATACAGAGGAGCGTATATGCCATGATCGACAGAGGTCACAACCCACGGGTACTATACGCACCCTGGAACGCATGGCTCACAGAGGAATTCGGCAACCTGCCACGACTCCACAGCCAGCTCAAGCCGTTCCTTGGATTCTGCGTAGCCCGGCACAAAAAACGCCAACCACGCATCAACGAACCGGAGTTCGCCGGCAAACACAGGCCAACCAACTTCTTCCCGGCCCACTTACCGAGCGAATCACCATCCTCCGTTGACTCTCCATCACAACCCACACCCGAATTAACCGTCACGGAACGAGTAGCCAGCCTCGTTGCAACCATCACCATCGCCGCAGCAGTAGCAGCCAAAACGAAGCGGAAACACCCACAGCAACTTCACAAATACACGACAAGAAACTCTTGCTTCCTGCAAGCGTCGCTAAACCTCATAGCAGCGACACACTTGTCAAATCAAATACGCAAGTACAACGACTGTCCACAACACCAAACAGGCCCATGCACACAAGACGTGAACGAATGGATAAGCGGCAGGAAAACCCAAAACGTCGTCCAAAGGCTCTTCGAGCACATGGGCACACACCTCGGCGACGGAGAACAACACGACCTAGAAGAAGCCTTACTTCAACTACTCGCTGCGATAGCGAACGAAAACGAAGAACACCGCACGTGCCAACCAAACTGCAGCGACGCCTTCAACGAATTATTACACCTACAGACGACAACAATCCATTGCAACAACTGCGGCTACATCAAAACAGAAGATCAACCCTACAGCATGACAATCCTCGCAATACAGGCCAGCACCGCTCAAGGATGTCTGGACAGTTTCTGCAAGAAAAGCACCCCCAAAGATTACAGATGTGACAAGTGCAAAAAGACAAAGACAGCAGAAACGCAAACCAGTATCCGAGCAGCACAAGACACATTACTACTGTGTCTTAGACGGAACGAGTTCGCAAACGAAAATCGAACCCCGGTGGCAGCTGATCCCACCCTCAACATTCCGGACCACGAACACAAATACGAACTCCAAGCCGTTATAACACACACAGGAAGAGAGAACGCCGGCCACTACACCATCCACAAACGTAACCGCACCCCTTTCACAGACCAAAACTGGACACATTACAACAACGAAACCACCTCACACTCCCGGGAACCTACGTACACAGACAACGCCACGTACATGTTCCTGTACACGAAAGAAGACACCACCGACACAGACCCTACACAAACACTCGAACTGCTCGAAGAATTGCGAGGGGACACCCCTACCTCAGACGACGAGACCTCATCCGAAGAAACAACACAGCATGAAGGAACGCTGATTTGGGCATGCCCAGCCTGCAAAGCAACTACCACGGACGCAGGCAACAAGTTCAAAGGCGCCAAAGGCCTCCGTACACACATGCTTCACTGCAAAGAGATGACTCTAGCAACAAGCCCAGTACGAAAGGCGGCACAGAAAGCCCTCGGAAAACGCAAATGCCCATACTGCAACAACGACGGACGGACCGCAGGGAAAGCGCGCTTCAAAAGTCTACGCCACCATATCTCAAAATGCAAGAGAAACCCAGCGGTATCGCACACGCTCAAGGCTACGAAAAAGAATAAGCAAAGTAAGCGAGGAACTTAATTTCATCATCCACGGCTGCCTCGTGCAGCTAGAGAACCCCGACTGTGGAGGACAACAAACAGTCAAATGAGGTTTTTTTAAAATAAATTTTTTTATCACATCTTACGACTGTAAGAATAACATCGAACAATAACCAACGCTACTTCCACTTCTTCGAGCCAACGAGCCTTCATGCGAACAGCGCAAGCGTAACCTCTGTCACTCAAACCCTCCAACCACCCCCCCCCGTACCCCGAGGACAACCCTCAAAACCCCAACTTCCCCTCTCCCCCTCTCCCCCCCTTCTTTTTCTCCCCCATTTCTTTTTCCTTTTTTCATCCCCTAATCCGTGCCTCGTAACACACAGCCGCCGATCAACACGAAACCACCCAGAAGAAAAGCCAGGCACCGGGATCTTCCTGACGAGCACGCAACCCGGTGAACTTAATCAAGAGTCGAAGATTAGCGTCGAAACTTCCTGGCTTTTCACGCCGCAGCAGAACGACCACACCCTACCCAAACCCAAGCACCCTCTAAACGCGTTAGGGGACTTCACAAGGTTTCACAACGGAGTGACACAACACCCGAAACGAGTCGCACTCTTTTACTTTTCTCAACCCCCCGCCATACCCAAGCCTCTACGGTCAACCGGAGACTTTAAAATACCGACCTTCTAATCCACAAATAACGCTATAAAATACAACCACTAGGGAGGCGATGCGGAGATAACGGATGCGGTCGACGAGAAGAAATGTGACGACAGGAAACTTCTGGACACCGAGAAGGATGACCTCAAGACACAGGTGGCGGAAGTGAAGGCAAAGGTGGCGGAAGTGGAGGCAAAGGTGGCGGAAGTGGAGGGTAAGAAGGAGCTGATCGCCGGCTTCGTCGATGGGCATGTCGCAGTCTTGAAGCTCAACGAGCGCGTTAGAATTCTCGGTGGGTGGAACGAATCCGACCGAACGGCTGGTAAACCAGGTAAACCAGGTAAACCAGGTAAACCAAGTGCTCGTCTTGTTTCCACACACGAGTCGCTGGAGGAGGAGAAGAAGTCACTGAATCAGCAACTGGTGGCATTCCAGAATCAACTGGTGGAATTCCAGAAGCGACTGACCCTGCTTGCGCAAGCACCTCCCCAGGTATGAAATCACACTGAGCTCTGACTTTGGATTGGTCTGCGTTCAAGAGCGAAACATGAGACGAAGAACAAGGTGCACACAACGCCGCGGTGAAAAAAACACAGGGGGCTAGTCCCTCAAGGTTTCATTCCCCACTTTGGGAGCCGTACACTCCCCTCTTTACAACTTTCTATTTACACATATGCATACGTATGCGGATGCATATTTTTCAAGTCTGCATACGCATTCGTATGCACGTATGCAGCCAGCCCAGCCCCCAGGGGTGCATGTAACTCGGGACCCTGGACCCGGGTTTTTGAAAACGCAACTTTTTTCCATACCATCATCATCATCATCAGCACAAAAACGACATCATGGAAACGATACATTCGGACTGACTGCTTGTGCAAGCAAAAAATACCACCAAACACAGACGGCCGCAGCTATGTCGGAACAGTTCGCACTACGATTCAGCACACTTGAAGTGTGTATTGATTTTGTTTTCCTGGAGTTTTTTTTGTGGCCAAGGAAGAAGAAGAAGAAGAAGAAGAAAAAGGCCGCTCCTGGTCCAGGAACGTGACGGTCAACCACAGCTTGCAAAGCTTGAGTCGGAGGCAGCACAGCTTGTGTTCAGCGCGAGCGCCAAGCCCCAAGGTGCGCCAAGCCTTGATGCTTTAGTTTGGGAAATCGGTAGCCACTTGACCGTAGGCCCGTGGGCCAAGGAAAATATGTATATATAGCACTCTAACTCGTCTCTCTCTCTCTCTCTATATGTATTTTTTTGGGGCCGCAATGTAGGGGAACCCACTCTCAGGCCCTTTTTTTGTCCGGAACCCGAATTTTCATTATTCGTCTATGTTGGACAGCCTTTTGTACACCCATCAAGGAAAAACATGTCTAGAACCCATCTTTGGTCGTGGATGAGCAAAAATTACCATCTTTAACCCCTCAAACAGTAAGAAAACAGTGTCCGCAAGCTCCCTGAGAGGCTCTGAAACGCAGGGATCCGCCCTCTGATCACTGTTCGCCAAACAACGGTCAGCCTAGCAGCTTCTTTGTGGTCTGTCAGTACCAGAGATGCTCTACAAACACCCTATTGTGCTAGGAACCTACAAAAGGCACAGGAGAGCCCTCACATACAGTGTTTCAGGGTGATTACCGACGTGCCTCGTGCCCTGCACCGTCCTCGAAAATGCTCGTGAATTGAAAAGTACGTGCGCTCGGCTAAGGCCGGCGCGTGGCGAGACTGGAGGCAGCTGTTAAAGTTCGGGGAACAGTAAAGTTCGGGCGAAGCTAAGTTCTGGTGAAGCTCGAGTGATGCTAAGTTAGTTCGGGCGTTGCTAAGTGGTTCGAGTGATGCTAAGTTCGGCATGTAGTGGCAAGTTCGGGCGTTGCAACACAACGAGGGATGCTAAGCCCGGGCGATGCAAACTTTGCAGCATAGTTCATAAGCTCTGGCGAAGTGAGGCAAAGTTCGATCGTAACTGTTGCTAGGCTCGGGCGATGCTAAGTTCAGGCGCTTGCTAAGTTCTGGTGATGCTCAGTTCAGACGACGCTAAGTTCAGGTAGTTCGGTGTTTGTGCAAACGGCGAAAGGGATGGTGAAAAAAGACCACTGTGTCTCATGACACATCATCCGACAGAACCCGAAGGATGAACAGGGAGGAACTCAGGAAGGCAAGACAGAAAAACACCAAAAACTACTTACTGACCACTCTGCCGCAGGCAACCATCAAGGCAAAAGTCGAGGTCGCAACGTGCGCAGTGCCAGGAGCACTGCCCAACATCGGCATCCAGGGAGTGTGTGGTCCCCCATGCTGTCGTCGTGGAATGTGCAGCCACTCCTGTCACAAGACCACTTCCCCGTTTTGCGAAGATGAAGCGGGCGACGGCACTTCGGGAGCGGGCACAAGCGTTGTGTCGAGGGCGTCGCGGTGGCCACGGGTGCCTGTGGTGGCGCAGACAGCAAAGGGGGGGGGTGTTCCCATGCGACGGATGCTGCATGGAGCGCGGCCGGGCTGAGTTCACCGCGCACAAGGTCGAAGTGCAGATTCGCGTAGTGAATTAGCACAATCGGGTTCGGCCTGTGCGATTTGCCGACCGGCATGACGAACCGGCTGCCATCTCCCTGAAAAACGAAGAGGATCAGGGCTCTGTTGAACAGAGTGGTGGCGAACTCCATGGCGGCATCGTCAGCCCATCGGAGCGGCTCAGCCATCGTCAGCAGCCACCCAGCCGGAGGAGTGCCCTCGGGCAGCAACGGCGCGACCAACAACTCGCGATGCGAGGCCGCAAACTCCACGATCTTCCGGCGGGTCATCTCCACGTCTAACTCGACCCGGCGTCCGACAGCGTGGAAAAAACAGGCCCCGTCTCCGGGGACCTGCTCAAGCTCGAGGCCCATTGCGTGGAGTGTTTCACGCGCGATCGACACCACATCCAGGGCGGGTCTCGCCTTCTTTTGCCCGCGCAGCGGGGAGGCGTGGCGTTTCGCCGACGACGGCGGCTTCGCAGGGGGCTTCGCTGGGGGCTTCGCTGCTGGCTTCGCGGGCTTCGCCGGGGGCTTCGTTGCGGGCTTCGTTGCGGGCTTCGCCTTTTTGCTGCTGCCAGTCTGCGGCGCTCTGACGAAGGCGCAGGTTTCCGACCGTCCGCCACCTTCTTCTCCTTCTTCCCCTTTGGCTGTGACTCGGGCGGGTCGGGATCCCTACGGCTGTTCAGCCAGGCCATGAGGGCTGCGGGGGGTTTCTTGGCACATATCCAGGAGAACCCTTCCTGCCTCGGAGGCAAAACAAACAAGTTGTCCGGGGAAGTCACCCGGGACATCGCGACGTAAATCGCCTCGAAAGTGACGCGGCCGAGGGAGGCCGGACGCTTGTTGAGGTCGATCACTACGTTCTGCAGTGTCAGCCCCTGGCAACGCCAGAACGTAAACGCAAACCCGGGAAGCACCTTGAAGGATCGGGTGTACCTGGGGGTGGTGCCGTTCTTTGGTCTCTTCGTGTCATCGGTCCCGCGCACGCGCTCGACGGGGACCTCCTTCCCGTCCACAGAGACCACGATGTACCTCGGTGGGGGGACCATGACGATGTCTCCCGGGCTTGCGTTGGTCAGGAGTTCGTTTACTCGCTGCGTGACGTTTTCGTCGTCGTACGAAAGCGACCTCTGTTCGCGGAACGTGTCCCCCTTTGCCACAGAGATGTTGCCGGTGACAATGGCAGGAGCGCCGGGAACGAAGCAGAATACTTCATCATCTTTCCGGGGCTTCAGCTTCTTGTCCGCAGGCAGGGAGAAGCAAGCCACCGGAAGCCCTCTCTCGCGCGCGAACTTCTGCGACAGAAACTTCGTCGCCGTCGCAGCTTCGGCGTTGCTCGCGACGATGAGCGACGTGTTCTCCGGCCAGGGGTCGCCCGGCCCCAGCTGCCTCGCGCTGCCGATCAGTTCCACGAGGGCCTGCCTGCACGTCGCTCGATCCCGCATCATGTTGATGCGTCGTATGTGTGCCGCCGCCCCCTTTGCATCCGCATTGACGCGGTGCTGCTGGCCCAGCTCCATCAGCGTGAAGGCGCCAATGCCCCCAGGGCTGCTGCCGAATTCCTGCCCGCCGACGCAGAGTACAGAGGAACACCCATCACCTGGAAAAAGTCACCGACGAGGATGACTGCAATGCCGCCGAAAGGCTCGTTACTCTTCTTCGCGATGCGCAGGCGTTCCTCCACAAGCGCGAGGTCAGAGGCCCTGAGCATCGACATCTCGTCGATGAAGAGGCCGTCGATCTTTTCGAAGAGCTCCTGCAGGCCGCCCGTGTCGTCCTTCGAGAGCCTCGACTTGTACAGCAGCAGCAGACGCGAAATCGTCTGCCCACCGATGTTGCAGGCAGCGATTCCCGTCGTCGCGCCGGCGAGGAGCGAACCCGGGGCAACGCGGTCGAGAGCGGCACGTGCGCACCGCATGACGAAGGACTTACCGCACCGGGGTCCGCCGTGCACGAGGAGGAGCCTCGGCTCGCGTTTCGCCACGAGGACGGCACCGACGATCGCATCGAAAACCGCCTTCTGCGCGGCATCCAGTTGCGGAGGCGCCTGTGGAATGCCGTCCTCCAGAGTGACATCTTCCGCCGGCTGGAAGGGGTTCGCATTCAGCGCGTCGCGATGCAGCGGGGCGTCGTCAGGCGCTTCCAGCTTCTGCATCGTTTGCAGATCCTTCCTTCGGGCTGCGAAATCGGCAGCAGCCGATTCCGGCGAAACGCTGTTCTCGCTGGAAACCGAAGGGGGCTCGGGAAACTGAAACGACGCAAGCGCGTCCTGCAGCCCGTTGAGGAACACAGTCGCAGGATCCTCCTCTGCGATGTCCTCTCGGAGCTCCAGCACGGCTTCGGCATCTGCACCGAACTGGGCGGCGAGGGCGTCGGTTTCGTCCTCTGTCGACGCATCTGCGTGTTCCTGCTTATCAATCACGCTACGAGCACAGCTGAACCGCCACAGAGTCACCGCCTCCCGGACCTTGGAGTCACTGCGCAGCAACGTCGCAACGTTGAGCGCCCACTGCTTGCGGGGACCCGTGAGATTCTCCCAGAAGGTGCCCCAGGCTGCGGGTGTTGCGATGTCGGCATTGCCCACATCCCGGAACGTCCAGGGGCGAAACAGTGCCGTCAGGTACCGCGCGTGTTGCCGCGCCTTCGGCTCCTTGGAGGGCGCAGTGCTCATTGGGCTGGGGCAGCGGGGGCCGTACAACACCGGCACCATCAACCTTGCTGCGCAACATCTGCGCATGCGTCTCAGCAAGGGGGGAGGGTTGCTCGAACTCGACCCGGAAGTTCAGCTTCCTCCTGGCAGCCCTCGCGGCGCCCTCCTCCGCAACAGCAGCTTCATCAGCATCCGCCTTCTTCTTTTTCTTCTCGTAGGCCCTGCAGGCATGTGTGAAAGAAATTAGCAACGAAAACCACCGAGTGATGTGGATGCGGACAGAGTCAGCGGCAGGCGAAGATGGCTGGCTCGTAAACGTCTGCGCTCCGCACTCGGCGGCAGGGCAACTGAACAGCACGCACCCGTTGGTCCTCAGTGCTCTGTTGGATCGAGTCCGCGACAACGAGTACTGTGTAGTTGCGGGCGACTTCAACGCTGCACTACAACCCGGCGAAGGCAACGCGAGACATGAGGCGCCAGAAAGCGTGGGACACCGGCGCTCGCCTGAAAGGCGGAGGCATCAAGATGCTTAGGCGACCTCATGCACGCCAATGATCTCGTAAAGCACCTTGAATTTGTCGATGACATTGTTCTAATAGCCCGATCAGCAGCAGCAGCCAGAGTCTCCTGCACAAGCTCACTGCGGCAGCCGCGAAGTATGGCCTGAAAGGCCAACTACGGCGTAGGCAAGACAGAGGTTGTCGTCCTGGGTTCGCCAGTTGTACATACCGTAACGCGTCCAGATGGGGCCTCTCTTCGTGAGGTTCCGGACTACAAATACCTCGGCTCCATGCTTGTGGACAGCAGAGCGGATTTCCTACGGAACAAGTCTTTGGCCTGGGTAGCAGTACACAGACTGAAGTCTGTTTGGCGGTCCACGATTAGCTCGACCTAAAGGTTTTGTTTTTCAAAACGCTCGTGGTTCCCATCCTTCTGTCCGGCGCCGAAACATGAATCGTTGGCACTTCCCTGCTTCCTGAGATCACGGGAGCATACACTTGTCTAGTCCGGTTTGTTCGAGGCATTAAGGTCTACAGTCGCGAGACGCGCTGTAGCAACAATGACCTCTTTGCGGATCAGTTCCCAAGGATAGTTGAGTCGCAGAGAAAGCGGCTCCGCTTCGCTGGGCACTGCCTGAGGGCGGACCAGCCCGCGTCGAGCAGGCTGGTCGGCCCTAAAAAAAATAGTCAGCCCTTACAGTGCCGGAAAACCACACTCCCCGCACTCCAAAACAGGACCGACTGACCGCTCTGCAGGATCAACGCGTTCCCTCATCACAGCTCTCTAAACCTGTTTCGAGGTCTGAGAGTCATGCCTACCTGTCCGCTGGTGGCTTGTGGATTAAATGCGAGGCATCGAATGTTGGTATTCGTCTGGTAAAAGCGTCTCACCAGCTGGCGTCCGTCTTCGTCGAGAAACACACAGCAGAGGAAGACCTGCAGGTGGCTCTGTCAGCCATCTTGGTAAAAAAAAAAAAAACTGCTAGGTTCCAGTGGTCGTATACACATTTAAACAGAACAGGTGAAAAAGCAAAGCCTGATTTGACATGCGCACCCTGTGGTTACACCGCGAGCGGGACAACTGCTGTGGGTTTCATTGAGTTGAAGAGCGGAACAGTACCCGTGTCCCGATCTGACTGCTTAGGTCAACTCGCGGGGTATCTACACACAGCGTTAGAAAATCAATCGAGCCTCGATGTAGTTTACGGCGTTGTTGCCAGCTGGAAGGAAGCAGTCGCTGTTGTAGCTCGGCGGGAAGGCACAGGAGCAGTAAAATACTACGAAGACCCAGTCACGACCTCCCCCGCAGACCTAGTAAATGGAATCACCAAGATTTGTTGCACCGTCAAGGAGCCCATTTCCATCAGCGGGTATCGCTTCGCAAAGCAGTTTGGGAAGGGTTCATCATGTGTGGCATATACAGTCATTGATAAATCTGCTACAATTATGAACGTCGTTGGAAAGGTCTTTTCCAGCGTGGACGCTTTCAGAAATGAGGTCTTGATGCTAGGAAAGGTGAGCGTGCCACAGACCGAAGGATGTATACCAACGATTCTAGCTAAGGCTGAGGGAAAACTGTCTGTCGTGCTTTCCCCAAGGGGTCGTCACTTCCGCTGTCGGGACGGAGTGCTGTTGGAATGGCCACATGCGAAGCAGCTGCTGAATGTTCTGGTTCATGTGCATCGCTTGGGGATTGTCCATTGTGATGTCCGACCAGCGAATTTCTTCTATGACTCGACAAGCCAGAAGGCATTCCTCAACGATTGGGCCAGTGCGTTCGACACTACGAGCAAGCAGTATCAGTACAACTCTGGGCGCTTAGCACTCCCCGACTGCTTCAAGATCCCAAATCGGGCTGATGGTCTTCCCTCCGCAAGAGATGATTTGTACAGCTTTATACTTTCTTGCTATGTTGTCAGAACGTGTGAGAAGGTTGAGGGAGCCATCGCAACATTTGCCATGGACCTCCTTCCATCGACACACTGGTGGGAATTGCTGAGTTATGTCGAGGCGAATTGGACGAACTCGCAGGAGATTAGCAAACGGCTGCAAATACTACTTTCCCCACAACGAATGCTCTCACCTGGTGGCATGAAGTCACCATCCAAAGATATGTCCATGGACCCTCGGACTTCCAGGAAAAGGCACCAGGATGGTGGTGCACCTCCGCCAAAGCTGCGGAAGTCCTAGTTGTTCTGTGTACTTCTTTGGGGCGCAGCTCGCGCTGGTTGATGGGGGTAGCAAAGATTTCACGAACAGGAAGTACCACACACCACTTGAAGTTTCGAGTCTTCCTTTCCTGCCCAAGTTTCCGTTCTATGTTTCACAAAGTCGTGGTACGTCCGTTCATCACAGATTTCAGATGCTATAGCAGAACTCGCTTACCAATGATGAGTGTGTTCGGAAAGAGCCTCCATGCAAAAGGCAGAAGCAGCAGGATGCTGACTTCCATGGCCACCGTCTTGCTGTCAAGATGAACCGACACCCTTTGTGGGATCTGATGAGCGATCACTCGCATGCAGCGTCGAATTTAGTGATGCAGCGTCGAATTTGGTGACACCGAATTTGGTGACACAGCGCCGAATTTGGTGACACCGAACCCTCGAATTTAGTGATGCTAGGTCGAATTTAGTGATGCAAAGTCGAATTTGTTGCAGAATATTTTTGAGGTACGGAATATTTCTTTGATTATCTTGGGGGTTTGCAAGTACGAATTTCATGGTATGCGGGTTCGGGTACGCGGTTTGCGGGCTCGGGTTTGCGGGTTCGGTTTGCGGGTATGCGGGGTTTGGGTATGCGGGTTTGTGGGTTCGGGTATGCGGGGTTTGCGGGTTCGGCTATGCGGGTATGCGGGTTAGGGTTTGCGGGTTAGGGTATGCGGGGTTTGCGGGCTCGGGTATGCGGGTTTGCGGGTTCGGGTATGCGGGGTTTGCGGGTTCGGGTATGCGGGGTTTGGGTATGCGGGTTTGCGGGTATGCGGGGTGTGGGTATGCGGGTTTCCGGGTTCGGGTATGCGGGGTTTGCGGGTTAGGGTATGCGGGTTAGGGTATGCGGGGTTTGCGGCTCGGGTATGCGGGTTTGCGGGTTCGGGTGCGGGTTTGGGTGGGTTGTCCTGTGTCACCAAATGAACGTACCCCAAATATACCGTACCTACTAGTTCCATGTTTCGCTTTTATCTTTCAAATTCTTCCCCAAGTCACTTGGTTGTCAATGTCTCTAAGCATGCACCCACAAGCATGTGTCATTACGGTCTTGCTACAGGAATCGGTGAAGATGACACTTATGTACCGAAAGGCTGAAAACTATTCAGTAGCCCTCGTCACTGAAACTAATACGCAATGTTTCACAGCCAATGTTCTGGGGTTTCAACAGTTTTCAAGTTTCACTAAGTACGTCAGACCCCATGTTTTTAGTACGAAACGTGTTAATTAAGAAACACTTTGGCCAAAAAAGTAGCTAAGAAACATTTACACGTTTCGTATTAAACCCGCATACGGTATGTCCAAGGGTGAGTGGCATTTCTTTTTCCTTCGCGCCTTTGGCGCGATGTTGCTAAAAAATACCGCTAAAAATGGCAAAGCACATGGGAAATAAGAGCGCGCGCTAAACTACGTCGAATAGTCGGCAATAGGCAACAAAGATACACGCACAAGCACACGTACTGCCACGGTACACACACTACACCTTAAAGGAACCTTCGCGACAATGGTCACCCGGAGACTTTAAAACCCCGGATCCTTAAGCGAACTTGCACTTTAAAAATGTTGGTGTAAGCACTGCAGGTGCAGATACACCAAAACTGTGGACCCATTATCATTAGGAATCATAGGAGAATAGGGTTCCCCTGAGTAGCAGGTGCGCCTTTAGCTGCCTGATCGTACCACCTTTGCACAAGGCGAAGTACAAGTTGTAATGCATTCGTATGCCGTTCAACGAGCACAAGAACGATGTTGTCTGCAGGTGGTGGATATATCCGATTTGGTCCATGATGTCCATGATCAGGCATGGCTTTAGGAGCTGCGTCATTGTGGGTTTTTGTCCAGGACCGGCAGGACCTGGACCCCGGTGAAAGCAATCCCGTTTTCTTCCGCAAGAATGGACCTAATCCCAGAAAAAAGCCGACTTGGATGGACACCTGGAGTTGCCATCCACGACGCCGTACTAGCCATAGGGCAACAATGCAATGATGTGGTAGGAGCCACAGAGCAAACAATACAACATTGCAACAATTCAACGATGTGGTAGTAGCCACAGAACAGTAGGCCGAGCACTGCACACAGCAATCGCGACGCCTGTCAATCAACCACAAACCCGGACCGACTGTTCGCCTGAGTTACCATCCACGACGCCGTACTACTGGGGGGGCCCAAATACAATAGGTACTCAAATACAATATTATTTCGGAATACAATAGGTACGCTGAAATGGGGGTTTCGTTGAGCATTGTTTCGGAATACAATATTATTTGTCCCCATTGGGGTTTTGCAGGGGGTTCCACGGGCTTCCCGTCACGAGAGCAGCTTCTTTTTCGAGAGAAGTTCAATGTGGAACACTCCCAAAGCTGAAAGTTCAATCCTGCTACTTGATTTCGCTATCTGTGGCATTTTCCTCAGGTTAGGGGGCGCATAATTTTTCAGGCCTACTCCAAAACAAAAAGAATTGCCCGCTTTTTTTTAGCCCGTGGTCCAGCGGTCACCACACCCACATGTGCTGCTGAGGGTGCTGGTTCGATTCCTCGGCGGAGTGGTTTTTCTAAAGTCTGAAATGCTATCTGGGTGCCAGATTTTTGGCCACATCGAGTGCAGAAAAGGTGTCATACATGCCGGGAGGCAGCTCTTTCCATCCCACAAAATATTTGCCAAATCTCCTCCAATGTTGACCTGCAGGTGCCTGCACCCTGACTATCTGCATCCAGACTGTTTGAAAACCCGGGTTTCTCTATCCTTCCCCTCCAAATACAATATTATACCTATTGTATTTGGGCCCCCCCCAGCAGGTCTTTGCCGAATGAATGAATGAATGAAAAACAAGGCAGGTTGGCAGGGGAAAAAAAAGCTAGCTTCGCACATCCCCAGCTCCAAAAAAAAACAATACACTTTTGAGTGTAGAGAAAAGTGGGGTTGGCTCGAATAGAGGCTATTCACAATGCATGTTCATAGGACCTCCAGTCTCGAAAAATTAGTAGTTGGCAGCGTACTACATGAAACTCACCAAAGCAGGTGAGTTCCGCTAGTGCGCACAAACAAACGAAAGCGCCATGCTAATCTTTTTGGTACGTGCGTGGTTCACGCACGTACCCAAACGGGCTTTTTTGTGTTAACAATGCACTGTTGGTACTAGAAATTAGTAGTTGGCAGCGTACTACATGATACTTACCAAAAGCAGGTGAGTTCCGCTAGTGCGCACAAACAAAAGAAAGCGCCATGCTAATCTTTTTGGTACGCGCGTGAATCACGCCCACGCTCACGCCCGCAGACCTCCCGAAAACGAATGAATAGCGAGAGCGTAACGCGCGTTTTACTACCATGACCAGAAACCAAAAGCCAGCGTTCTTATTCACATAAGCGCCAGTTTGGAAGGAAATACTCGACAAAAGCTGCGAGACACAAAGCACCGAAGGGATGCTGTAACTACCGAACACGCGTTGACGGACGTGCGAGGAAGATCATGCGGGTCTGCCCCCCCCTACGCGACAAGACAGTCCTGAGTGAAAAAAAACAACACACAATGGTGTAAGCGAAGAACAAATCAGATTGTGGAGTATTGTGTTTTCCCCCTCTAGCCCTACATTTCCTCCCTTCCCATTCGGAGTCCAAGCAGCTACGCCGAGTATTTCTTTTTGAACGAACGCGTCCTTCCTCCCTCTTTGCGTCCCTCCCCGGTCTTTTTGGATGCCGAAATGAAAACGAAGAGATGATTCCCTCCGCTTGTCCCTCCTTTTCTCAACGCAGGTAATCTACGACAGCGGATCGTCGTATATTGATTCAAAGCGCTGTGCAACGAGTTTTCGGAACCGAACCCTCATTCCCCGTACCCGTTCCAGCCACGGTAGTCCACTACACTCTCGTGAAAAGCTGATGGCGCAGAACCGGCGGCTTTCGTAGAGTAGCGAAATCCCCCGTCACGCCGTTCAAGCTGGGCAGCCCTTGTGGGGTGGGCCTCCAGAACACTGGCTGCGTTGTGGGTGGTATCGTCTTCAGCAAAAGGATGCGTTGAGCTGTCGCTGCGTGCTGGCACAGCCTGCAGGATAACACAAGTCCTGTGTTCGGCACCCTTCGGCGTCGGAACAGATCCACCGCCTTAGAAACTCGCACAAGAGCCTGGAGAGTCGTCCCAGACCGTGGTTACATTGATGTGTTGTCGGTGGTTACATTGATGTGTTGTCGGTGGTTACATTGATGTGTTGTCGGTGGTTACATTGATGTGTTGTCGGTGGTTACATTGATGTGTTGTCGGTGGTTACATTGATGTGTTGTCGGTGGTTACATTGATGTGTTGTCGGTGGTTACATTGATGTGTTGTCGGTGGTTACATTGATGTGTTGTCGGTGGTTACATTGATGTGTTGTCGGTGGTTACATTGATGTGTTGTCGGTGGTTACATTGATGTGTTGTCGGTGGTTACATTGATGTGTTGTCGGTGGTTACATTGATGTGTTGTCGGTGGTTACATTGATGTGTTGTCGGTGGTTACATTGATGTGTTGTCGGTGGTTACATTGATGTGTTGTCGGTGGTTACATTGATGTGTTGTCGGTGGTTACATTGATGTGTTGTCGGTGGTTACATTGATGTGTTGTCGGTGGTTACATTGATGTGTTGTCGGTGGTTACATTGATGTGTTGTCGGTGGTTACATTGATGTGTTGTCGGTGGTTACATTGATGTGTTGTCGGTGGTTACATTGATGTGTTGTCGGTGGTTACATTGATGTGTTGTCGGTGGTTACATTGATGTGTTGTCGGTGGTTACATTGATGTGTTGTCGGTGGTTACATTGATGTGTTGTCGGTGGTTACATTGATGTGTTGTCGGTGGTTACATTGATGTGTTGTCGGTGGTTACATTGATGTGTTGTCGGTGGTTACATTGATGTGTTGTCGGTGGTTACATTGATGTGTTGTCGGTGGTTACATTGATGTGTTGTCGGTGGTTACATTGATGTGTTGTCGGTGGTTACATTGATTTTCACGCGCTGTGCAACGAGTTTCAGAACCGGCGGCTTTCGTAAAGCGAAATCCCCCGTCACGCCGTTCAAGCTGGGCAGCCCTTGCGGGGTGGCAGGTATCCCCCCTCTGCTAAGGCTAAATATCTCCCGGAGGCCGATAGCGAACGAGTACAGCGATGGAAAAGATGCAAAGAACTTTGAAAAGACGGGTTAAAAGTCCCTGAAACCGATGAGTGGTAAGAGTTGGAGATGCGTTCAAATCTTAATCATTGCTCCTTCACTGGGGTTTATGGTTGAGACGTCTGGACCTATTCGGATCGTCCAAGCTTCTGTTGCGAGTCGGCTTGCCGGCTGCCTCGGTTTTGCTCGGATCGACCAGGATAGGAATGAGTTGAGGAGGTGACCCGCGGCATCGTCAGCGAAGGGTACGTGTCGGCGTCTTGGTTAAACGCTCGCAGGCTCAAAGGGGGGGGGGTTCTCCGCTATGCCGGCAAGTGTCCGCCAAAGTCTAGCTGACACGTTCCCTTCGTCTTCTTTTTCTTTGCGTTCTTCGGCTGGGTTTCCTACGAAAAAATGTGTATTTTCTAGGTTCGCCGGCTTGAAAGCCGATAACCCGGCCTCTCTGGAAGCCCGAATGCGGTCGACAGTACACAGCGATCTTCTACTACCCGTCTTGAAACACGGACCAAGGAGTCTAACACGTGTGCGAGGCTTAGGGTGTCAAACCCACAAGCCGCACTGAAAGGGAGATGTGCCAATCCTTGAGGACGCAGCACAGCCCGATCCTGATTTACTGGAAAGGGATTTGAGGTTAAGTACACTTGTTGGGACCCGAAAGATGGTGAACTATGCCTGGATAGGACGAAGCCGGGGGAAACCCTGGTGGAGGTCCGTTGCGGTGTTGACGTGCAAATCGCTCGTGAAAGCTGGATAGCTTAGGTGGGCCTCCAGAACACTAGGCTGCGTTGTGGGTGGTATCGTCTTCAGAAGAAGGATGCGTTGAGCCGTCGCTGCGTGCAGGCCACAGCCTGCAGGATAACACTAGTCCTGTTCGGCACCACTTCGGCGTCGGAACAGATCCATCCCGGCGAGTGTGCAGAACTCGTCTACTACATCCACTCCGTTTTGCACTCCGACAGCCTGGACAGCAAACCCGTCACCCCCGGACGCAACAAGAAAGAGAGGCCCTCCTCACCCACCCAGGTGGGCGTACAACGGGAAACGCCAGTAGGAAAGCGAGCGGCGCGAGCGCCGCTCGCGGCAACGAAAAAGGAGACGGCGACGACCGGACGGGCGACCAAGATATGCTAAACAGAGGAAGGCGAAGGGTCAGCTTCGCTCGGAATGCGAGGGCTGCGACGTCAGCGCGTGCAAGACTTGCACGAGCTGACTACCTCCACAGCCCGCACCCGGCGCCAGTGGCCCCACCAGACCATTGCGGGATGCACTGCGCGCGAGGCCCTCGTTCGGGCTGCCGAGTCCTAGCACCCCTGCTAGGCAGTTCGATCACGCAGAGACGGAAGAAGAGATTTCCTGCTCCTCTTCCTTTTTCCCCCCCCTCTCTCACGGCGCGCCGGGCCTCAATCGCCCGGGAGTGATACCCCGAGGGCCCGGTTTTGCGCACAAACCATCCCCCTGCAGTAGCCAGTATGCCCGGCCAACTTGCAACGAGGGCCTCCCCGCCAGGGTGGAGGGACCCATCCCAGGGCTAAGTTTCCAGGCGATCCCTCGGGATCTTCTGGATAGACTGAGCCGAGCACCCGAGCTCAGCCCGGAAGCCCCATGGGGAAGGCTGGGGGGAGGACACAGCAACAGCAGGCACTTGGTGACGTCCCCCTCTGCGCCGTCCCAAAGCTCATCGCCGACTTCAAGAAGCGCGAGAAGTCCATCATCAACATCGAACAGCTCCAGTTCGCCATCAAGCACGGACTCGTCGCCACCGCAGTCCACCGCGGCATCACCTTCCAACAGAGCGCGTGGCTCAAACCATACATCGAGCTCAACTCCGCTCTCCGTCAGCAAGCAACCAGCGACTTCGGCAAAGGGTTGTACAAACTCCTGAACAACGCGATCTTCGGCAAGACCATGGAGAACGTCCGTGGCCGAACCGACGCCATCATCACATCCGCCGGCGACGAACAGAACCTCATCCGCGAGCAGAGCAAGTTTCGGTTCAAGCACCGTCAAGACATCATCATCAACAACATGTCGATTATCACCCACGGCAAGTGCAGCGTCAAGCTCGACAAACCTGTGTATGTTGGAAGTCAGATTCTCGACTACTCGAAGATCTTGATGGCGGGCTTCTTCCACGACAAGCTCGTCCCCACATACGGTCGAGAGAACATCCGCTTGGTCTACACCGACACGGACTCTTTCATCCTTCAGATCAAGACCGGCGACATCTGGAAGGACCTCGCTGAGAAGCACAAGCACCTCGCCGAAGAATTCGACTTCAGTAATTTCCCCAAGGACCACAACTTGTATTCCAAAGACAAAGCAAAGGTACCGGGGTACTTCAAATGCGAGACTGCGGAGAAGCTGTTGAAGGAAGTCGTCTGTTTGCGCGCTAAGAGTTATGCCTACACAACTCACGACGGTTACTCCGACTGCAAAGCCAAGGGTGTTCCGATGCGGTGCGCCAAAGAGTTCACCATCGACACCTATCGCAGGGTGTTGGAGACGCGGGTGGATCAGGAGGTGCAGTTCAAGACCATCCAGAGCCGAGGGCATCAGCTGTACACGATGGGACAGAGCAAGCGCGCGTTCAGTGCCTTTGACGACAAGCGGTGGATAAATGCGGATGGGGTCAGGACGAGGGCTTATCGGTAGTGGGCGATGAGAGGGGTGGGGCTGGTGGATTGAGGAGTGGTGGGGTGGGGTGGATGGTGGGTGGAGTGGGGTGGTGGAGGGTGATGAGCTGAGGGTTGTTGGGTGGGTGGATGGTGTTGCTGTTTTCGTCCCAGCGCGTGGGGGACGTTAAAGATACTGCGCAGGAGAGGCACACGGTTATGGAATCGTGTGTGTTGATGAGGAAGAGTCAATCGTTGCATTTATGCGAGCGCGCACCCACACATCCACATACACACACACACACACACACACCAGGGTGAAGAAAGAAACGACCGGGAAAATGGCGCCGAAGAAGAAGCCTGCGAGCAAAAGGACGTCACTGTCACCGCGGTCAGGAAGTAGTGATGGATCTGCAGCAGTCACGCGGATTCAGGTATTCTTGTTTCACTGGTGTACGTTCCGTGTTTACCCAGTTGTTGACCATCGCATCATCAGGAAATTGACATACTACCGTCGCCCACGTTCAACACTTCCACACAGGGTGAAGATGCAGTGATGAGACCCTCGAACGATGAGCATACGGAGACGTTGGCAGCAGAGAACGCGAAAGTGGAGGCGTTGAACGCGAAAGAGGAGGCGTTGAACGCGAAAGTGGAGGCGTTGACAGCAGAGAAGAAGGCGTTGAACGCGAAAGAGGAGGCGTTGAACGCGAAAGAGGAGGCGTTGAAAGACGCCCTTGTTGCTCGCGTCACCAAGATCGGTGGGGACACAGATACCGCACAGTTCGGAATCTACGATGGATCCGACACAACGGCCAATGCGCTGAAGGACGCTTTGAAAGAGCTGAAGGACTCTTTGAAGGACAAGAAGAAGTCACTGAATGCGCAGCTGGAGTCACTGAATGCGCAGCTGGAGGAAGTCCAGAAGCGACTGACCCTGCGTGCGCAAGCACCTCCCCAGGTATGAAATCACACTGAACTCGTCTACCGTCGTGGGCTTGGAGTAGAGTCAAAAAGACTACGGTTTGATAGAACTGAAATCACTTGTCAGACCAGACCCGACGGGCTCCTGAGTCAAGACTCACACATTCGGAGTTGCTCACGTCACCGTTGCTCTCGTCACGAAGATCGGTGAGGACACAGGTAATGCAAAGTTCGGAATCTACAATGGTGATGACAAGACAGCCGTGATGTTCAATTCTCACCACCGTACCGAACACCCGCACAAGCTTGCGTCCAAAGTGACAGTCCACAACGCGACTTCTGTCAGAACCAGCGCAAGAACGAGATCATCGAAAATATGCAGAAGACTGCCAGGGAGTCATTGTTACACCCGTTGCATCCAGCGAGCCACGAGTCCCGAGCACACGCTCAATGCATTGTCACTTTCGCGCGTCTCGGCCGAGTATTACTAATGTTTGCACGAAGCTGGTTTTCAGAAGTAGTTCTTGCAACTCCCAACTCAGGAACCAGACCTGTCGAAGTGGGAGTGGGACGCGCACCTGAACCAGCTGCTGCTGAAATGCAGGTTCTTGAACGCGGGAGACGCCAACGAGGACGTGAGAACATACCATGCAGGGTCAAAACCTTGTGTCTTTTGGTTTGTATGGGATTCGTAAAGGAAAAAGTTCAAACCGGCCTGGGCACCCCAAAATTTTGGACTTTTTTCAAAAACTTTTTTTTGTTCACGCAGTTTGGAGACTCAGGAGCGAGTTCTGCAACTTTTTTTTTTTCCAACTTTTTTCCTGTGGGGCGGACCTCTGCACGGTAACTTTGGCCGATGGCCCCGGCCAGAAATCCTTCAAACAGGGATCCCCAGCCAAAAAATCCAAAAAAAAAAAAAATGTCATGTACACGGAGTTGGTCACCAAAAAAGTGGTTTTATGTCCGGTGGTGGCCTATTCCACCAAAATGTGGGTGTTTTTTTCCGCACCGGAGGGGTCGAAAAAAGACACAAAATTTTGATTTTGCATGATACATTGCCGCAGTATTGGCCAGCGACACGGACAAACTCTTGGTCTCGGACGCTGTCACGCCTTGCGTCACGAAGTTGACAGGTCGTGATGGACCGCAGTCTCAGATATTCTGCCATACCGAACTTGTGGGTATGGGAATAACGCACTATTTCAACGAGTTGTGTCGCCCCGACCTTCTGTTAGAACCAGCGCAAGAACGAGATCGCGGAAATTATGCAAAAGACCACCGTCAAAAGCAATGCAGGAGAACTCATTGTTCTAACCCGTTGCATCCCCGAAACACGAGTTCCTAACACACGCTCTTGACATTGTTACTCGCGCGTCGCAGCCGAAGCCTGAACATTTGCACGAGCTGGATTTTGAGGGCGGTTTGTGGCGCGGGCTCAGAACCTTCGTCCTCACCACACATCTTGTAAATTATGTAAAGACCACTGCCAAAGCAGTAAGGAGAACCCATGGCCACCACCCCGTTGCATCCCACCGAAAACACAAGTTCCGAACACAGGTGGCATGTTATCTGGCGGAGGGTAAACCTTCTGTCAGAACCAGAGCAAGAACGAGGTCGCGGAAATTAGATCACACTAAGGAGAACCCACTGCCACATACACGAGTCTCGAACACACGCTCTCGACATTGTCACTCTCGCGCGTTAAACTTGCGAAGACCGCTGCCAAAGCTGTAAAGACAACTCACGGCGAACCTGGGTTTCAAGGGATAGTTCATGGCTCGAGAGAGCCTTAATCCAAACGGATCGAAAGGGCTTACACATCACAACAAAACAGGCTCAGTACGTCCAGCTTGAGCAACGACTGCAGCATGGGGCACGGGCTCTGTCACTGCGCCAAAAGATACTCTCCATCCTTGAAAATAATCTCGCATTCAACGAATCTATCGTTGCTGACCGCGATGACTACGTTATCAAAGCTGTGTTCCAGTCGGAGACCGCTGCCGACCTGGCCTCTCGACAAATCGCAACATGCGCATGGACTATTTCCAATAATCTGCTCTCTGTTTTCTGTGAGACTGAGTCCATTTCTCCACCAGCATCACTGCGGAAGACGCTCGCTGCGAACTACGACCCCCGCGATTCTCCTGACCGCAAACGCTTTGACGAAGTTTACAATAACCCGTCCTCTCCCACATCATCATCTCTGCACAGCAAGTTGGACACATGTGAGATAGAGAACGAGTCGCCAATCAGGAGTGGCTGGTTCGGGCGCATGGGTAAGACAGCCGGCGTAAGTTGGGCGCGCCTCAAACCCAAAAAAAGCTGTGCCCCCTCCGAACAGGTTGACAAGGCTAATCGTTTGATCTTACCTGCGGGGCTCCACGCAGCGATGGATGCTGATCCACCCGAAGTCACGTTCAGCTACCTCGGTGAAGAGATCGTCGACGGTAAACCACATTTAATTCTCAAAGCAAAATTCACCATGCCCTCTGCGCTTGAAGAGTGGGTGTCTGCATTCAATAACGCAATAACCATCGACAGCACCTCCTGCCAATGTAAGATTTTTTTGCACCCTAACCCCGAGCGTTTTAAGAGGTTCCTTGAGTACCGCGTTTCGTACAACGAGAGGCGTCAGGCCGCGTTTTACGCGAGAGAGACCGCGGAAGCAAGCGATATGGACATTGAAGACACGCAGACGACACATGCCACCGACTCCGATTGAAAATGAATCCTCACCGCCACCGGCACAACACGCACAAGAAAACGAGGCTTATCAGTTTAATCATAGCCCAGCGACATGGTGCAACGGGGGATCATCACGAATGAAAACTGCTATCCGGTTACTAATACCCCATCCCATCTGATCTGAGACACACTCGTAACAGGAGAGTGCTTCAATGCTGCCTGGCAAGCTCTACCGCTCAAAAGAAAAGACAGTCTCTGGTCCCGTCGACCCTGAGCATGACAACAAGTGCTAACCCCCCGTATATCATTTACTCATGTCGAAGGGGCTGTCAAACGAATTCGCTGCTGTTGTACAAGGCCCGAAGCCTAACCAGGGTGCCTTCGCGCAGTGTACTGGTCGGGCCCAATTTGATTCCATCATCGTGCTCCGCCAGTGCAAAGTGATCCGCCTTCGTTACGCAGATCCAAAGTCGACCCAGGGGCAAGATAGGCCAGCGTTGCAAACAACGTGGCTGATGAAGCAGCCATTAAAGCTGATGAAACAGGCATTGGCGCTGCACTGCCCCATCTTCCCCCTTTTTATTTTCTGTCCTTTGCTCTTTGCCTTTTCTTCGCTGCTTCAAAACATTTCTTCCATAGAAAAATGCTCCGTTTGTATTTCTGACTTCAAGTTCATCAGCTTTAATGGCTGCTTCATCAGCCACGTTGTTTGCAACGCTGGCCTATCTTGCCCCTGGGTCGACTTTGGATCTGCGTAACGAAGGCGGATCACTAGAAGTCGGCATATTACTGAAGAGAAGGAACCGACCTAGGGAGTATAATATTGACCTTCGAAACTGTCTGTCTACATACTGCTCTTTCATGTGTCCTTACAACCTCTCCATTCTTGCATAGGAATGTTTTTAACATTCTATTTTCATGCCCACCCCAACCGACGATGACGTGCCCGATGACACCATCCCAGCCGAGCTCCCGCGGACAGTGAAATACGTCGGGCACTTCCAGGTCCACCTCGGGCCTTTCCCACCGGAGCTGCTTGCCAAGATCCCGAGAAACCTGCTTCACACACAAGAGCAGCGGATCTTCTTGGCGGGTGTCAGATTTTGCAAACGCGAAATCTCAGGTTTCTTGTCCTGGACAAGAAACCTGAGATTTGCGAACCCAACTTTTTTTTTTGCTGGGCCAAATCTCAGATTTCTTGTCCAGACCAAAAGTTCAGATTGTGATCTGCTCAACAATATGGGTCACTCAACAGCTCAGCCACAAGTGACTGTCCAGGCCTTGTGACCCTGGATGGCGTTTTCCCCCATTTTTCTTTTTCCCCTCCCTGTAGCTCTTTGTGTGCTTTGTGACTTCCCACCAACACAACTAACGAATCTGTGATCAAGCTATGAGCAAAACAAGTGAACAAGCAAAAGAGCGTTGATGAGAAAAAGCTGAAACACAGCTGAGCTGAAGCTGTGTTTGGGTCTGAAACAAGCTGGTGATTCGAAAATGCTGAGTGAAAGGTCAGTGTTTGGAATGAAGAAACAAGTCAAGAAAGAGCTGAAGCTGTGTTAGGGTCTGACAAACAAGCTGGTGATTCGAAAATGCTGGTGCAGCGTTTGGACAAGTCAAGAGAGAGCTGAAGCTGTGTTTGGGTCTTAACAAACAAGCTGGTGTGAAGAAACAACCGAGGAGCTGAAGCTGTGTTTGAGTCTGAACAAACAAGCTGCTGATTCAAGTGCAAGTGAAAGTTGGTTCAGTGTTTGGATTGAACAAACAACTGTGAAGTGAAATCAAGAAAAAGGGAGAAAAAGCCGTGTGGTCAATATCAAGAGTTTGTGTGAGCCTGAAGCCAGTTCTGTAGTTGCTCATGGGCTGGTTGGAGAAGGTGGAGCAGGGGTCCCCAGTCTCCAGGGGCGTCTGAGAATTAGCTTCCTTCTTTTGGGCTCTGGCTCGAAGACAGGGCTGTGGAACATTGTGCCTGGGGTTACTGAACCCTCAGCAGGCTCCCCAGTCTCCTGCTCATCATCAGAGGGGAAAGCTTGACTGCCCCAGGTTTGAGTTGCAAAAATTTTACCCTGTTCTTCTTCCTCTTCTTCTTCCTCTTCTTCTGCCTGTTGTTTTCCAGCTTCTTTCAACCTAGCTGCCGTCTGCACTTCTGTCCTGTCTATGGTCAAATTAGAAGCTGGTGGGACAGGCACCTTTAGCTCAGGGGCCAGGAGTAGATAGGTTCAGGCCACACTCAGCCACCTCCAGGTATTTCGGGATTCCGAAGATAATAAATGGCCAGAAAAAGTTGCCCCCCCCCTGCTCATGTACGCCCTGCCTTTTTATTATCTTCGAAGAATTCTCCCACATCCTCACCTCCACATCCACCCAAGATTCCAACCAAACACTATCCTTCACCTTCGCACTTTCTTCACATCTGGCAGAATTTCTGAAACTAGCAAGGACCTCACAGGAGACTCGCCACATAACAAAAGAACAACATTTTCGAGTTCGAGGGCTAAAGTCAAGTTGCATTTCTCTAAAAATGGGAGTTTTCACGCCTCACCCCAATCACGATCCCAAACCCCAAAGCACGATTCCCGAATCTCGCCCCGTCCCAACCACTACCCCCAAATCTAGCCCAACCAACCATCATAAGCCTCCAAGTCGTCAACCAAATCAGCCAGCCTTTAATGCCAGCTTGGCCGCTTCAAAATGGACACACTAGCCAACATCAGAGATCAAGAGGCGAAGCTCCAAGCAGAGCTCCTCGTGATTCAGAACAAGCTCAACGACCTGAAGAAGCTGGAGAAGCAGAAGCTCAAAGACCTCCCGAAAGAACAGCAGAAACAGGAGAAGAAGCAGACACGAGAAACCAAGCTCGAAAATGCACGGATCTCACGAGAGTACAAGGACTTCGTGAAGACCATCGCAATACCCCCAAAGCTGAAGAAGACCACCAAGAAGTCAGATCTCGAAAGTGCGGACTTTAAGACTTTCTTCCTAAACAAGCTTGAGCAGACAGGCAAGCGAGCAAGTCAGAAGTACAAGAATGAGGTTCTCGAAGAATTCCGCAAAGACCGCGAACAGAGAGCAAAGCAGTCCGTCCAAAAGATTCGAAGACAACAGCAGCAGGAACACAAAGCCTTCAAGAAGCGAGCTACGGATTTCCACTCACAGCAGCAGCAACTGAAGACGCAGACTCAGATCAACATCAAGAACAAGAAGGGGATGGATGTCATCGAAATAAACCTTCCAACCAACTACGGATTCAACTTGACTGCTGATCTGACACACAAGATCAAGGAAGCAGCTCAGCCGATCATCAACGGAGTTTTTGATAACCAGCGAGCTGTGAAGGTCGTTTACAAGATTGTTGCCGATATCGAGTTTGCAGCATCTGGAGACATCGAGGAAAGAACTTTTGCCCACACGGATCGGTATCAATCCAGAGATATCAACTACGACAGCGTCCTCACAGCATGGATTGAGCAGACACAGCAAGATGGCGGCAGGTCTGGAGGGTCTCTCAAGAATCTGAAGAAAATCTGGATCGAGATCTACCACACCATCGCGAAGGTAGGCGGTTCCTACGTCGAGCTCCCGGCCGCGATCAACAACAAGAAGTGCTGCATCAACGTCAAGAACGAAGACAACTGCTGTTTCATGTACGCTGTCATGGCGTTCGAGCGTGTGTACCTCGATGGCAAAGCGAAGAACCCTCAGGATATCAAGAACTACGTCTACACCTCAGGACTACCCAAACCGAGTTGCTACAACTTTTCCATGGTGAACTACCCGACCGGTCTCAAAGATGTCAAGGCGTTCGAAGCAGCAAACCCAGTCTCCATCAGCGTCTTCGAGTGGGACAGCGGCAAGCCGAACGTTCTCTACAACAGCGCCCGACAATCTCCCGACAGAGACCACATCGACCTCCTGCTTCACAATAACCACTTCGTCTGGATCAAGAACTTCAAGACGTTCGTGGGACTTCCCGATCGACACACCCTCATCTGTCGCAACTGCCTTTCATCCACGTTCAAGTCGCAGGAGAATCTCGACGCCCACTTCCGCCTGTGCGTCAACAACGAAACGTGCAAGGTGAAGATGCCCGAGAAGGGTTCTACAATCCAGTTCAAGCAGGTGCACGCAACCGTCAAACAGCCGTTCGTCCTGTACTCTGACTTCGAATCCATCCTCGAGAAGGTCAACGATGGATCTTCGAACATCCAGAAGCACCTCGCCGCCAGCTACTTCATTCTGCTCGACGTCGATCCCGAGGTCAACTACACAGGACGGAGAGAGTTCGTCTACCCAACGCCACCGCAAGGAGTACTGACTGCAGACGAATGGCAGAAGATCGTTCTCGCTAGCTTCAGCAAGCACCTTGAAGCCATTGCAACAGACATCAACAAGTTCATCGGTTTCAAGAGAAGCCGCTACCAAGATCCCAACAGCATGATCATCACCAGCGATCAGCAGCAAGCGCACGACCTCGCGACGACCTGCCACTACTGCGAGGGACCCTTCACCGAGAAGAACCCGAAAGTCCGTGACCACTGCCATCTCACGAACAAGTACCGAGCGGCAGCCTGCAACAACTGCAACAAGCTCATCCGAGAAGGATCCGGCACCATTCCACTGTACTTCCACAACGCTCGCGGCTACGACAACCACCACGTCTACACCATGCTCTCCCAGCGGGACTCGATCGACAACGACTGCGTGAACATCATCGAGAACACGTCCGAGCGAACCATGTGCATCGAGCTCAATCAGAAGCGCACCTACACGGACAAGACAGGTGAGACGAAGACCGCCAAGGACAACTGGTCGATCTCGGTGAGGGACTCGATTCAAATCCTCGGCTCAACGGCGTCGCTTGCCACGCACATCAACTCGCTGCCGATCGAGAAGCGGACGTGCATGAAGCAGTGTATCGAAACATACCTCAAGAGACCCGCCGATGATGACACACTCGAACTCCTCCTCCGCAAGCAAGTCTTTCCCTACTCGTGGTTCGACGCGCCGTCCAAGCTCCAACACCGATCGATCAACAATGATCCCGAAGCACAAGAGGTCTCTGACGATCCATCCATCTGGTTCGACTGCCTCACTGGAGCCGCGGCAGACAGCTCCGACATCGAACACGTCAAGAAGGTCTGGGAGATCATGGGGTTCGAATCCTTCAAGGACTACCACGACTTCTATCTCAAGCTCGACGTCTGTGGACTTGCCGACGTGATGAGAGCCTTCAGAGACGAGCTCATGTCGACGCACAAACTCGATCCCTGCCACTTCATCTCCCTCAGCTCCTTCACATGGGCTGCGATGTTGCGATCAACCAAGGTCAAGCTCGAACACCTCACCGACCACGAGATGTACCTCTTCTTCGAGTCTCAGAAACGTGGCGGATTCACGTGCGCAATCGAGAGACATGCCCAAGGAACTGACAACACGCCAGACGTCACGAACAAGATGATCTACGTCGACGCCAACAACCTCTACGGGCACTCGATGATGCGCAACCTCCCTCACAGCGGCTTCAAGTGGATCCCAAACCTCACGGTCGACAACGTCCTTCATCTCACGTCGTGTTACAACCCCGAGAGCAGCACAGGTTACGTCTTCGAGGTCGACATTGAATATCCTGAACACTGCAAAGCAGACTGTGCCTGCTCCGGGCGCTGCCTACACGAACTCCACGACGATCTCCCCCTGCTTCCCTACAACAGATCGATCGCACACGACGAACTCAGCGACTACCAACAGCAGGCACTTGGTGACGTCCCCCTCTGCGCCGTCCCAAAGCTCATCGCCGACTTCAAGAAGCGCGAGAAGTACATCATCAACATCGAACAGCTCCAGTTCGCCATCAAGCACGGACTCGTCGTCACCGCAGTCCACCGCGGCATCACCTTCCAACAGAGCGCGTGGCTCAAACCATACATCGAGCTCAACTCCGCTCTCCGTCAGCAAGCAACCAGCGACTTCGGCAAAGGGTTGTACAAACTCCTGAACAACGCGATCTTCGGCAAGACCATGGAGAACGTCCGTGGCCGAACCGACGCCATCATCACATCCGCCAGCGACGAACAGAACCTCATCCGCGAGCAGAGCAAGTTCCGGTTCAAACGCCGCCAAGACATCAACAACATGTCGATCATCACCCACGGCAAGTGCAGCGTCAAACTCGACAAACCTGTGTATGTTGGAAGTCAGATTCTCGACTACTCGAAGATCTTGATGGCGGGCTTCTTCCACGACAAGCTCGTCCCCAGCCGAAGAATTCGACTTCAGTAATTTCCCCAAGGACCACAACTTATATTCTTATTAAGGTATCGGGGTACTTCAAACACGAGACTGCGGAGAAGCTGTTGAAGGAAGTCGTCTGTTTGCGCGCTAAGAGTTATGCCTACACAACTCACGACGGCTACTCCGACTGCAAAGCCAAGGGTGTTCCGATGCGGTGCGCCAAAGAGTTCACCATCGACACCTATCGTAGAGTGTTGGAGACGCGGGTGGATCAAGACGTTGAATTAATTCAAGACCACCCAGAGCCGAGGGCATCAGCTGTACACGATGTCGATGGGTAAGCGCGCGTTCAGTGCCTTCGATGACAAGCGGTGGATTGCTGCAGATGGGGTGACGACGAGGGCTTATCATTAGTGGTTGTGGTGTGTTGGTGCGAAGCCTGTGACGGTAATGAATTAGTGATGTCTTAGTTGGTTAGTGTGTTGGTGTCGTAAGGTAGTCGTCCAAGCGCATGGGGGACGTTAATGATACCTGCGCAGGTTAGAGAGGCACAAGGTTATCTAATCATGGGTTTGAAATGTGGTTGTACCCGGTCAGTTGGAGACCAACTCAATAACTCCAGTCAGTGGGTTGGGAAGGGGGTTGGGAAGGGGAGACGAAAGAATGGAACACTATCCCGAAAAGAAAGAAGTCCAAGAAACCAGAACAATGCAGCCGGAGTATCAGAACCTGGCAGCCCCATCGCAAGCACACGACAAGCCGGCATCATCACGTTCACAGGTATTCGCTGTTGCATCCTTCAGCTTTTGTGTGAGTTTGATCAAAGCAATCAAGGCTGCCCCTTCAGCGACTAGCCACAGTCAACGCCTTTGTATTTTCGAGACAACGTGCACCTTGGAATGGGCAAGCATGCTACGTCCTCGCTCGAATAGCTCGAGGCACTTTTCCACTTGTGTGGTTGTGCACGAGCCTCTCTTGTTTTCGCTTCTCGTATACAAGGGTCATCTCATATAAAATACAACCACTAGGGAGGCGATGCGGAGATAACGGATGCGGTCGACGAGAAGAAATGTGACGACAGGAAACTTCTGGACACCGAGAAGGATGAACTCAAGAGAAAGGTGGCGGAAGTGGAGGCAAAGGTGGCGGAAGTGGAGGCAAAGGTGGCGGAAGTGGAGGGTAAGAAGAAGCTGATCGCCGGCTTCGTCGATGGGCATGTCGCAGTCTTGGAGCTCAACGAGCGCGTTACAATTCTCGGTGGGTGGGACGAATCCGACCGAACGGCTGGTAAACCAGGTAAACCAGGTAAACCAAGTGCTCGTCTTGTTTCCACACACGAGTCGCTGGAGGAGGAGAAGAAGTCACTGAATCAGCAACTGGTGGCATTCCAGAATCAACTGGTGGCATTCCAGAATCAACTGGTGGAATTCCAGAAGCGACTGACCCTGCTTGCGCAAGCACCTCCCCAGGTATGAAATCACACTGAACTCGTCTACCGTCGTGGGCTTGGAGTAGAGACAGCTCCCCACATGTGCATTGCGCGAGGGCAGACCTTCACCAGGCAGTATCTGTCCAAAGCATCAATACATGTAACCCCCGACGGGGGAACCGTTTCCGGACGGGGGGTTCACGGGGGGAAACGGGGGATTATCACCCCCCGTGACACCCCCGTGACACTCCCGTCGGGGGTTTTCTGGGTATTCTTTGGGTGGAAGACTGTCAGAACCAGCATAGGTGCAGAAGACCACTGCCAAGGAGTCATTGTTACACCCGTTGCATCCAGCGAACCACGAGTCCCCAAAAGTAAAAGGACATGAACAGAAACCGGCTCCAGTAGGCAGCCGGATTCGGTTCCGCAGCGATGCGGAGTGACTGCCCCCGTGGAGAACCTGTCAGAGCACCTGTCACAGCGTTCTTCAGCTGTAAGAAATATGCTGAAGACAGGCAAATACTAAAACGAAAACTCAGGACGGGCTTGTCGAGAAGGTTGATTTCCTTGTCGCCCAGGCGAAAAAAACCGAAGAAAATCGGCGCCGCGATGAGGTTCGAGATATTCAGGCAAGTTTGCTACACAGGGGGGACTCTGTAGGCAGCAGTAAAACTACTGGGGGCTCCCACAACCTTCAGTACAACACAATCGTACAAAGCTTCGGCAGGCCGCTGGTGTGCATGGTGTGTGGTAAGGTCTCGGCAAAACGCGGGGATGTGACAGTTGCCCGCATCCTGAAGACAGAAGAGGCTTGCCGCAAATTCGGCGTCTCATGGATTCACGAGGATGACCGCTCAAACTGGCTGGCGCTTTGCGGAACGTTTTCAAAAGAAAACGAACAAACGTGCCACTACAAATTTGATGCTAAGACAATGGGATTCGTTCACGACAACAGCGAGAAAAACCCCTTGGATTGGAAAGTTGTCGAGCCCATTGGGGAAGAAGATGGCTTTAAAAAGCTTAAGGTCACGAGGGTGGTAGAGCTGAAGAGTAACCCTCACCGATGCATACTGCATGCTCATATGGAAGAGGTGTGTAAACGGGCAAGTATTCGTGATTGGTTGGCACAACTACCCGAAGTTGCCGCCTTCACACCACGCGAAGACCGCGTGGAATTGCTTGATTCTGCTGCCTTGCCATTTATTCCTATTGCTAACGCGTCATCACATTCCAGTTCCACGACCTCGGTCACTCCCACCCGAGCTGAATTTGCTACAGACCCTTGAGTGCTGCTAGAGGATTGCACCGATCGGGTTTGATGAATTCCTTCCAGTTAAGTTTAGAGAAGGGTGCACCTTAATCCGTTGCCCGGAAGCCGTGCCATCCTCTTGCCTTCCCAATGAACGTACCCCAAATATACCGTACCTACTAGTTCCATTTTTCGCTTTTCTCTTTCAAATTCTTCCCCAAGTCACTTGGTTGTCAATGTCTCTAAGCATGCACCCATAAGCATGTGTCATTACGGTCTTGCTACAGGAATCGGTGAAGATGACACCTATGTACCGAAAGGCTGAAAACTATTTAGTAGCCCTCGTCACTGAAACTAATACGCAATGTTTCACAGCCAATGTTCTTGTCGAGTGGGTTGTCTGAGATGAAGGATGTCAGTGCCCGTATTTGTGTGTTGTGTCGTAGCTTCCTTAGTGGCTCATTTCAGTTTTTTGAGGAAGCGCCAAGAAGAATGTTCAAATACCGTATGCGGGTTTAATATGAAACGTGTTTAGTACAAAACGGCACCACCCAGGGGGTCGATTTGCGTCCTTCCCGTCACAAACCTGGTGGTTTCCATGTCCGGTGCCCTGCATCTTGTAAAGACCCGTGAACCACGCACATACTTCTTCACGGTTCTCTTCATCGAAGCTTATCGCGAGCTAAAATCGTCAAAAAAGGTCTGCTGCACGCACGAGCAAAACTTTCACCAAAACCCAGCTCCCGGTGGCTCTTCCCAGCTCCCAAAGAGCCAGAAGAACCAGCTGGGAGCCACCGCCAACACTGCCTGGGGGCTGTCTTCAACGAAACCTTGGTCGGCTTCATCTCCTGTTGGATCGGAAACTTTCGCTTCCAGTAAATCTGCGTCACTCAACCTGGTCACCACGAAACTCGCTCGGAGTTTTGAGATGGCTTTTTATTGGGCCCTACTGGCTCCCGCTGGCTCTTTCCAGCTCCCGAGCTGGCTCCCAAGAGCCGGGAGCTGGCTCCCAAGAGCTGGGAGCTGGCTCCCAAGAGCCGGGAGCTGGCTCCAGCTCCGAGAGCCACCGCCAACACTGCCCCAGGCCACCGGTTGCGGGGACAACGTTCTCGCCGAACTCCTTCGGAACTTCAACGAATGTCTCGTACTGAGTGAATGCGCAGATTGCATCAACGTTCTGTTTTCGCCGATTTTGATCAAGAGCTTGAAGAACTGGCAAACGATGAATGCGTTGCTGTGGAGGTGGATGCGGTTCATGCTAGTCTTGGGGCTGGCGAGCACGAGAAGAAGCTGGATGACAATCACCTGGTGAAGGGCAACTCCGCCTTTGCTTGCGCTGCCCTTCCATACGACCGGCTTACCCTGTCCTCACTGACGCGTGCCCGCCTAATGAACACCTTCGTGAACACTAGCGTGTCAGGAACTCGTGGTTGGCACTGGATGCTTGTAGCAACTGACCGGTCGCTCCGAAGATGCGTTGTATCTTGCTCGCTTTCTGACTTTTGCGGAAGCAAAATAGTCAGCCACCTTGCAACGGTCTTTTCCGCCGACACCGACTCTTGGTTCATAGAGACGGACGCTCGAGGATGTCAACAAGATGATTGAAGCTGCGGTTACCATTCCTTGTTTGCGGCGCTGCAGTTCACAGACTGCATCCCAGAGCCCGCCCACGCCTGTCGTCTTCATGCACAAGTGCCAGAACGCTCTTGTCGCTAATACTCTGACCGCGATACGTTTTTCCTGCTCAAAGGCTCGATAAAACCAAGATTTTCGGGAACAAAAATGGGGGATCATCGTGGGGTTTCAACAGTTTTCAAATTTCACTAAGTACGTCAGACCCCATGTTTTTAGTACGAAACGTGTTAATTAAGAAACACTTTGGCCAAAAAAGTAGCTAAGAAACATTTACACGTTTCGTATTAAACCCGCATACGGTATGTCCAAGGGTGAGTGGCATTTCTTTTTCCTTCGCGCCTTTGGCGCGATGTTGCTAAAAAATACCGCTAAAAATGGCAAAGCACATGGGAAATAAGAGCGCGCGCTAAACTACGTCGAATAGTCGGCAATAGGCAACAAAGATACACGCACAAGCACACGTACTGCCACGGTACACACACTACACCTTAAAGGAACCTTCGCGACAATGGTCACCCGGAGACTTTAAAACCCCGGATCCTTAAGCGAACTTGCACTTTAAAAATGTTGGTGTAAGCACTGCAGGTGCAGATACACCAAAACTGTGGACCCATTATCATTAGGAATCATAGGAGAATAGGGTTCCCCTGAGTAGCAGGTGCGCCTTTAGCTGCCTGATCGTACCACCTTTGCACAAGGCGAAGTACAAGTTGTAATGCATTCGTATGCCGTTCAACGAGCACAAGAACGATGTTGTCTGCAGGTGGTGGATATATCCGATTTGGTCCATGATGTCCATGATCAGGCATGGCTTTAGGAGCTGCGTCATTGTGGGTTTTTGTCCAGGACCGGCAGGACCTGGACCCCGGTGAAAGCAATCCCGTTTTCTTCCGCAAGAATGGACCTAATCCCAGAAAAAAGCCGACTTGGATGGACACCTGGAGTTGCCATCCACGACGCCGTACTAGCCATAGGGCAACAATGCAATGATGTGGTAGGAGCCACAGAGCAAACAATACAACATTGCAACAATTCAACGATGTGGTAGTAGCCACAGAACAGTAGGCCGAGCACTGCACACAGCAATCGCGACGCCTGTCAATCAACCACAAACCCGGACCGACTGTTCGCCTGAGTTACCATCCACGACGCCGTACTACTGGGGGGGCCCAAATACAATAGGTACTCAAATACAATATTATTTCGGAATACAATAGGTACGCTGAAATGGGGGTTTCGTTGAGCATTGTTTCGGAATACAATATTATTTGTCCCCATTGGGGTTTTGCAGGGGGTTCCACGGGCTTCCCGTCACGAGAGCAGCTTCTTTTTCGAGAGAAGTTCAATGTGGAACACTCCCAAAGCTGAAAGTTCAATCCTGCTACTTGATTTCGCTATCTGTGGCATTTTCCTCAGGTTAGGGGGCGCATAATTTTTCAGGCCTACTCCAAAACAAAAAGAATTGCCCGCTTTTTTTTAGCCCGTGGTCCAGCGGTCACCACACCCACATGTGCTGCTGAGGGTGCTGGTTCGATTCCTCGGCGGAGTGGTTTTTCTAAAGTCTGAAATGCTATCTGGGTGCCAGATTTTTGGCCACATCGAGTGCAGAAAAGGTGTCATACATGCCGGGAGGCAGCTCTTTCCATCCCACAAAATATTTGCCAAATCTCCTCCAATGTTGACCTGCAGGTGCCTGCACCCTGACTATCTGCATCCAGACTGTTTGAAAACCCGGGTTTCTCTATCCTTCCCCTCCAAATACAATATTATACCTATTGTATTTGGGCCCCCCCCAGCAGGTCTTTGCCGAATGAATGAATGAATGAAAAACAAGGCAGGTTGGCAGGGGAAAAAAAAGCTAGCTTCGCACATCCCCAGCTCCAAAAAAAAACAATACACTTTTGAGTGTAGAGAAAAGTGGGGTTGGCTCGAATAGAGGCTATTCACAATGCATGTTCATAGGACCTCCAGTCTCGAAAAATTAGTAGTTGGCAGCGTACTACATGAAACTCACCAAAGCAGGTGAGTTCCGCTAGTGCGCACAAACAAACGAAAGCGCCATGCTAATCTTTTTGGTACGTGCGTGGTTCACGCACGTACCCAAACGGGCTTTTTTGTGTTAACAATGCACTGTTGGTACTAGAAATTAGTAGTTGGCAGCGTACTACATGATACTTACCAAAAGCAGGTGAGTTCCGCTAGTGCGCACAAACAAAAGAAAGCGCCATGCTAATCTTTTTGGTACGCGCGTGAATCACGCCCACGCTCACGCCCGCAGACCTCCCGAAAACGAATGAATAGCGAGAGCGTAACGCGCGTTTTACTACCATGACCAGAAACCAAAAGCCAGCGTTCTTATTCACATAAGCGCCAGTTTGGAAGGAAATACTCGACAAAAGCTGCGAGACACAAAGCACCGAAGGGATGCTGTAACTACCGAACACGCGTTGACGGACGTGCGAGGAAGATCATGCGGGTCTGCCCCCCCCTACGCGACAAGACAGTCCTGAGTGAAAAAAAACAACACACAATGGTGTAAGCGAAGAACAAATCAGATTGTGGAGTATTGTGTTTTCCCCCTCTAGCCCTACATTTCCTCCCTTCCCATTCGGAGTCCAAGCAGCTACGCCGAGTATTTCTTTTTGAACGAACGCGTCCTTCCTCCCTCTTTGCGTCCCTCCCCGGTCTTTTTGGATGCCGAAATGAAAACGAAGAGATGATTCCCTCCGCTTGTCCCTCCTTTTCTCAACGCAGGTAATCTACGACAGCGGATCGTCGTATATTGATTCAAAGCGCTGTGCAACGAGTTTTCGGAACCGAACCCTCATTCCCCGTACCCGTTCCAGCCACGGTAGTCCACTACACTCTCGTGAAAAGCTGATGGCGCAGAACCGGCGGCTTTCGTAGAGTAGCGAAATCCCCCGTCACGCCGTTCAAGCTGGGCAGCCCTTGTGGGGTGGGCCTCCAGAACACTGGCTGCGTTGTGGGTGGTATCGTCTTCAGCAAAAGGATGCGTTGAGCTGTCGCTGCGTGCTGGCACAGCCTGCAGGATAACACAAGTCCTGTGTTCGGCACCCTTCGGCGTCGGAACAGATCCACCGCCTTAGAAACTCGCACAAGAGCCTGGAGAGTCGTCCCAGACCGTGGTTACATTGATGTGTTGTCGGTGGTTACATTGATGTGTTGTCGGTGGTTACATTGATGTGTTGTCGGTGGTTACATTGATGTGTTGTCGGTGGTTACATTGATGTGTTGTCGGTGGTTACATTGATGTGTTGTCGGTGGTTACATTGATGTGTTGTCGGTGGTTACATTGATGTGTTGTCGGTGGTTACATTGATGTGTTGTCGGTGGTTACATTGATGTGTTGTCGGTGGTTACATTGATGTGTTGTCGGTGGTTACATTGATGTGTTGTCGGTGGTTACATTGATGTGTTGTCGGTGGTTACATTGATGTGTTGTCGGTGGTTACATTGATGTGTTGTCGGTGGTTACATTGATGTGTTGTCGGTGGTTACATTGATGTGTTGTCGGTGGTTACATTGATGTGTTGTCGGTGGTTACATTGATGTGTTGTCGGTGGTTACATTGATTTTCACGCGCTGTGCAACGAGTTTCAGAACCGGCGGCTTTCGTAAAGCGAAATCCCCCGTCACGCCGTTCAAGCTGGGCAGCCCTTGCGGGGTGGCAGGTATCCCCCCTCTGCTAAGGCTAAATATCTCCCGGAGGCCGATAGCGAACGAGTACAGCGATGGAAAAGATGCAAAGAACTTTGAAAAGACGGGTTAAAAGTCCCTGAAACCGATGAGTGGTAAGAGTTGGAGATGCGTTCAAATCTTAATCATTGCTCCTTCACTGGGGTTTATGGTTGAGACGTCTGGACCTATTCGGATCGTCCAAGCTTCTGTTGCGAGTCGGCTTGCCGGCTGCCTCGGTTTTGCTCGGATCGACCAGGATAGGAATGAGTTGAGGAGGTGACCCGCGGCATCGTCAGCGAAGGGTACGTGTCGGCGTCTTGGTTAAACGCTCGCAGGCTCAAAGGGGGGGGGGTTCTCCGCTATGCCGGCAAGTGTCCGCCAAAGTCTAGCTGACACGTTCCCTTCGTCTTCTTTTTCTTTGCGTTCTTCGGCTGGGTTTCCTACGAAAAAATGTGTATTTTCTAGGTTCGCCGGCTTGAAAGCCGATAACCCGGCCTCTCTGGAAGCCCGAATGCGGTCGACAGTACACAGCGATCTTCTACTACCCGTCTTGAAACACGGACCAAGGAGTCTAACACGTGTGCGAGGCTTAGGGTGTCAAACCCACAAGCCGCACTGAAAGGGAGATGTGCCAATCCTTGAGGACGCAGCACAGCCCGATCCTGATTTACTGGAAAGGGATTTGAGGTTAAGTACACTTGTTGGGACCCGAAAGATGGTGAACTATGCCTGGATAGGACGAAGCCGGGGGAAACCCTGGTGGAGGTCCGTTGCGGTGTTGACGTGCAAATCGCTCGTGAAAGCTGGATAGCTTAGGTGGGCCTCCAGAACACTAGGCTGCGTTGTGGGTGGTATCGTCTTCAGAAGAAGGATGCGTTGAGCCGTCGCTGCGTGCAGGCCACAGCCTGCAGGATAACACTAGTCCTGTTCGGCACCACTTCGGCGTCGGAACAGATCCATCCCGGCGAGTGTGCAGAACTCGTCTACTACATCCACTCCGTTTTGCACTCCGACAGCCTGGACAGCAAACCCGTCACCCCCGGACGCAACAAGAAAGAGAGGCCCTCCTCACCCACCCAGGTGGGCGTACAACGGGAAACGCCAGTAGGAAAGCGAGCGGCGCGAGCGCCGCTCGCGGCAACGAAAAAGGAGACGGCGACGACCGGACGGGCGACCAAGATATGCTAAACAGAGGAAGGCGAAGGGTCAGCTTCGCTCGGAATGCGAGGGCTGCGACGTCAGCGCGTGCAAGACTTGCACGAGCTGACTACCTCCACAGCCCGCACCCGGCGCCAGTGGCCCCACCAGACCATTGCGGGATGCACTGCGCGCGAGGCCCTCGTTCGGGCTGCCGAGTCCTAGCACCCCTGCTAGGCAGTTCGATCACGCAGAGACGGAAGAAGAGATTTCCTGCTCCTCTTCCTTTTTCCCCCCCCTCTCTCACGGCGCGCCGGGCCTCAATCGCCCGGGAGTGATACCCCGAGGGCCCGGTTTTGCGCACAAACCATCCCCCTGCAGTAGCCAGTATGCCCGGCCAACTTGCAACGAGGGCCTCCCCGCCAGGGTGGAGGGACCCATCCCAGGGCTAAGTTTCCAGGCGATCCCTCGGGATCTTCTGGATAGACTGAGCCGAGCACCCGAGCTCAGCCCGGAAGCCCCATGGGGAAGGCTGGGGGGAGGACACAGCAACAGCAGGCACTTGGTGACGTCCCCCTCTGCGCCGTCCCAAAGCTCATCGCCGACTTCAAGAAGCGCGAGAAGTACATCATCAACATCGAACAGCTCCAGTTCGCCATCAAGCACGGACTCGTCGCCACCGCAGTCCACCGCGGCATCACCTTCCAACAGAGCGCGTGGCTCAAACCATACATCGAGCTCAACTCCGCTCTCCGTCAGCAAGCAACCAGCGACTTCGGCAAAGGGTTGTACAAACTCCTGAACAACGCGATCTTCGGCAAGACCATGGAGAACGTCCGTGGCCGAACCGACGCCATCATCACATCCGCCGGCGACGAACAGAACCTCATCCGCGAGCAGAGCAAGTTTCGGTTCAAGCGCCGTCAAGACATCATCATCAACAACATGTCGATTATCACCCATGGCAAGTGCAGCGTCAAGCTCGACAAACCTGTGTATGTTGGAAGTCAGATTCTCGACTACTCGAAGATCTTGATGGCGGGCTTCTTCCACGACAAGCTCGTCCCCACATACGGTCGAGAGAACATCCGCTTGGTCTACACCGACACGGACTCTTTCATCCTTCAGATCAAGACCGGCGACATCTGGAAGGACCTCGCTGAGAAGCACAAGCACCTCGCCGAAGAATTCGACTTCAGTAATTTCCCCAAGGACCACAACTTGTATTCCAAAGACAAAGCAAAGGTACCGGGGTACTTCAAATGCGAGACTGCGGAGAAGCTGTTGAAGGAAGTCGTCTGTTTGCGCGCTAAGAGTTATGCCTACACAACTCACGACGGCTACTCCGACTGCAAAGCCAAGGGTGTTCCGATGCGGTGCGCCAAAGAGTTCACCATCGACACCTATCGTAGGGTGTTGGAGACGCGGGTGGATCAAGAGGTGCAGTTCAAGACCACCCAGAGCCGAGGGCATCAGCTGTACACGATGGGACAGAGCAAGCGCGCGTTCAGTGCCTTTGACGACAAGCGGTGGATAAATGCGGATGGGGTCAGGACGAGGGCTTATCGGTAGTGGGCGATGAGAGGGGTGGGGCTGGTGGATTGAGGAGTGGTGGGGTGGGGTGGATGGTGGGTGGAGTGGGGTGGTGGAGGGTGATGAGCTGAGGGTTGTTGGGTGGGTGGATGGTGTTGCTGTTTTCGTCCCAGCGCGTGGGGGACGTTAAAGATACTGCGCAGGAGAGGCACACGGTTATGGAATCGTGTGTGTTGATGAGGAAGAGTCAATCGTTGCATTTATGCGAGCGCGCACCCACACATCCACATACACACACACACACACACACACCAGGGTGAAGAAAGAAACGACCGGGAAAATGGCGCCGAAGAAGAAGCCTGCGAGCAAAAGGACGTCACTGTCACCGCGGTCAGGAAGTAGTGATGGATCTGCAGCAGTCACGCGGATTCAGGTATTCTTGTTTCACTGGTGTACGTTCCGTGTTTACCCAGTTGTTGACCATCGCATCATCAGGAAATTGACATACTACCGTCGCCCACGTTCAACACTTCCACACAGGGTGAAGATGCAGTGATGAGACCCTCGAACGATGAGCATACGGAGACGTTGGCAGCAGAGAACGCGAAAGTGGAGGCGTTGAACGCGAAAGAGGAGGCGTTGAACGCGAAAGTGAGGCGTTGACAGCAGAGAAGAAGGCGTTGAACGCGAAAGAGGAGGCGTTGAAAGACGCCCTTGTTGCTTGCGTCACCAAGATCGGTGGGGACACAGATACCGCACAGTTCGGAATCTACAATGGATCCGACACAACGGCCAATGCGCTGAAGGACGCTTTGAAAGAGCTGAAGGACGAGACACAATCGTACAAAGCTGCGGCAGCTGGAGTGCATGGTGTGTGGCAAGGTCTCGGCAAAACGCGGGGATGTGACAGTTGCCCGCATCCTGAAGACAGAAGAGGCTTGCCGCAAATTCGGCGTCTCATGGATTCACGAGGATGACCGCTCAAACTGGCTGGCGCTTTGCGGAACGTTTTCAAAAGAAAACGAACAAACGTGCCACTACAAATTTGATGCTAAGACAATGGGATTCGTTCACGACAACAGCGAGAAAAACCCCTTGGATTGGAAAGTTGTCGAGCCCATTGGGGAAGAAGATGGCTTTAAAAAGCTTAAGGTCACGAGGGTGGTAGAGCTGAAGAGTAACCCTCACCGATGCATACTGCATGCTCATATGGAAGAGGTGTGTAAACGGGCAAGTATTCGTGATTGGTTGGCACAACTACCCGAAGTTGCCGCCTTCACACCACGCGAAGACCGCGTGGAATTGCTTGATTCTGCTGCCTTGCCATTTATTCCTATTGCTAACGCGTCATCACATTCCAGTTCCACGACCTCGGTCACTCCCACCCGAGCTGAATTTGCTACAGACCCTTGAGTGCTGCTAGAGGATTGCACCGATCGGGTTTGATGAATTCCTTCCAGTTAAGTTTAGAGAAGGGTGCACCTTAATCCGTTGCCCGGAAGCCGTGCCATCCTCTTGCCTTCCCAATGAACGTACCCCAAATATACCGTACCTACTAGTTCCATTTTTCGCTTTTCTCTTTCAAATTCTTCCCCAAGTCACTTGGTTTAAGCATGCACCCATAAGCATGTGTCATTACGGTCTTGCTACAGGAATCGGTGAAGATGACACCTATGTACCGAAAGGCTGAAAACTATTTAGTAGCCCTCGTCACTGAAACTAATACGCAATGTTTCACAGCCAATGTTCTTGTCGAGTGGGTTGTCTGAGATGAAGGATGTCAGTGCCCGTATTTGTGTGTTGTGTCGTAGCTTCCTTAGTGGCTCATTTCAGTTTTTTGAGGAAGCGCCAAGAAGAATGTTCAAATACCGTATGCGGGTTTAATATGAAACGTGTTTAGTACAAAACGGCACCACCCAGGGGGTCGATTTGCGTCCTTCCCGTCACAAACCTGGTGGTTTCCATGTCCGGTGCCCTGCATCTTGTAAAGACCCGTGAACCACGCACATACTTCTTCACGGTTCTCTTCATCGAAGCTTATCGCGAGCTAAAATCGTCAAAAAAGGTCTGCTGCACGCACGAGCAAAACTTTCACCAAAACCCAGCTCCCGGTGGCTCTTCCCAGCTCCCAAAGAGCCAGAAGAACCAGCTGGGAGCCACCGCCAACACTGCCTGGGGGCTGTCTTCAACGAAACCTTGGTCGGCTTCATCTCCTGTTGGATCGGAAACTTTCGCTTCCAGTAAATCTGCGTCACTCAACCTGGTCACCACGAAACTCGCTCGGAGTTTTGAGATGGCTTTTTATTGGGCCCTACTGGCTCCCGCTGGCTCTTTCCAGCTCCCGAGCTGGCTCCCAAGAGCCGGGAGCTGGCTCCCAAGAGCTGGGAGCTGGCTCCCAAGAGCCGGGAGCTGGCTCCAGCTCCGAGAGCCACGGCCAACACTGCCCCAGGCCACCGGTTGCGGGGACAACGTTCTCGCCGAACTCCTTCGGAACTTCAACGAATGTCTCGTACTGAGTGAATGCGCAGATTGCATCAACGTTCTGTTTTCGCCGATTTTGATCAAGAGCTTGAAGAACTGGCAAACGATGAATGCGTTGCTGTGGAGGTGGATGCGGTTCATGCTAGTCTTGGGGCTGGCGAGCACGAGAAGAAGCTGGATGACAATCACCTGGTGAAGGGCAACTCCGCCTTTGCTTGCGCTGCCCTTCCATACGACCGGCTTACCCTGTCCTCACTGACGCGTGCCCGCCTAATGAACACCTTCGTGAACACTAGCGTGTCAGGAACTCGTGGTTGGCACTGGATGCTTGTAGCAACTGACCGGTCGCTCCGAAGATGCGTTGTATCTTGCTCGCTTTCTGACTTTTGCGGAAGCAAAATAGTCAGCCACCTTGCAACGGTCTTTTCCGCCGACACCGACTCTTGGTTCATAGAGACGGACGCTCGAGGATGTCAACAAGATGATTGAAGCTGCGGTTACCATTCCTTGTTTGCGGCGCTGCAGTTCACAGACTGCATCCCAGAGCCCGCCCACGCCTGTCGTCTTCATGCACAAGTGCCAGAACGCTCTTGTCGCTAATACTCTGACCGCGATACGTTTTTCCTGCTCAAAGGCTCGATAAAACCAAGATTTTCGGGAACAAAAATGGGGGATCATCGTGGGGTTTCAACAGTTTTCAAATTTCACTAAGTACGTCAGACCCCATGTTTTTAGTACGAAACGTGTTAATTAAGAAACACTTTGGCCAAAAAAGTAGCTAAGAAACATTTACACGTTTCGTATTAAACCCGCATACGGTATGTCCAAGGGTGAGTGGCATTTCTTTTTCCTTCGCGCCTTTGGCGCGATGTTGCTAAAAAATACCGCTAAAAATGGCAAAGCACATGGGAAATAAGAGCGCGCGCTAAACTACGTCGAATAGTCGGCAATAGGCAACAAAGATACACGCACAAGCACACGTACTGCCACGGTACACACACTACACCTTAAAGGAACCTTCGCGACAATGGTCACCCGGAGACTTTAAAACCCCGGATCCTTAAGCGAACTTGCACTTTAAAAATGTTGGTGTAAGCACTGCAGGTGCAGATACACCAAAACTGTGGACCCATTATCATTAGGAATCATAGGAGAATAGGGTTCCCCTGAGTAGCAGGTGCGCCTTTAGCTGCCTGATCGTACCACCTTTGCACAAGGCGAAGTACAAGTTGTAATGCATTCGTATGCCGTTCAACGAGCACAAGAACGATGTTGTCTGCAGGTGGTGGATATATCCGATTTGGTCCATGATGTCCATGATCAGGCATGGCTTTAGGAGCTGCGTCATTGTGGGTTTTTGTCCAGGACCGGCAGGACCTGGACCCCGGTGAAAGCAATCCCGTTTTCTTCCGCAAGAATGGACCTAATCCCAGAAAAAAGCCGACTTGGATGGACACCTGGAGTTGCCATCCACGACGCCGTACTAGCCATAGGGCAACAATGCAATGATGTGGTAGGAGCCACAGAGCAAACAATACAACATTGCAACAATTCAACGATGTGGTAGTAGCCACAGAACAGTAGGCCGAGCACTGCACACAGCAATCGCGACGCCTGTCAATCAACCACAAACCCGGACCGACTGTTCGCCTGAGTTACCATCCACGACGCCGTACTACTGGGGGGGCCCAAATACAATAGGTACTCAAATACAATATTATTTCGGAATACAATAGGTACGCTGAAATGGGGGTTTCGTTGAGCATTGTTTCGGAATACAATATTATTTGTCCCCATTGGGGTTTTGCAGGGGGTTCCACGGGCTTCCCGTCACGAGAGCAGCTTCTTTTTCGAGAGAAGTTCAATGTGGAACACTCCCAAAGCTGAAAGTTCAATCCTGCTACTTGATTTCGCTATCTGTGGCATTTTCCTCAGGTTAGGGGGCGCATAATTTTTCAGGCCTACTCCAAAACAAAAAGAATTGCCCGCTTTTTTTTAGCCCGTGGTCCAGCGGTCACCACACCCACATGTGCTGCTGAGGGTGCTGGTTCGATTCCTCGGCGGAGTGGTTTTTCTAAAGTCTGAAATGCTATCTGGGTGCCAGATTTTTGGCCACATCGAGTGCAGAAAAGGTGTCATACATGCCGGGAGGCAGCTCTTTCCATCCCACAAAATATTTGCCAAATCTCCTCCAATGTTGACCTGCAGGTGCCTGCACCCTGACTATCTGCATCCAGACTGTTTGAAAACCCGGGTTTCTCTATCCTTCCCCTCCAAATACAATATTATACCTATTGTATTTGGGCCCCCCCCAGCCAGGTCTTTGCCGAATGAATGAATGAATGAAAAACAAGGCAGGTTGGCAGGGGAAAAAAAAGCTAGCTTCGCACATCCCCAGCTCCAAAAAAAAACAATACACTTTTGAGTGTAGAGAAAAGTGGGGTTGGCTCGAATAGAGGCTATTCACAATGCATGTTCATAGGACCTCCAGTCTCGAAAAATTAGTAGTTGGCAGCGTACTACATGAAACTCACCAAAGCAGGTGAGTTCCGCTAGTGCGCACAAACAAACGAAAGCGCCATGCTAATCTTTTTGGTACGTGCGTGGTTCACGCACGTACCCAAACGGGCTTTTTTGTGTTAACAATGCACTGTTGGTACTAGAAATTAGTAGTTGGCAGCGTACTACATGATACTTACCAAAAGCAGGTGAGTTCCGCTAGTGCGCACAAACAAAAGAAAGCGCCATGCTAATCTTTTTGGTACGCGCGTGAATCACGCCCACGCTCACGCCCGCAGACCTCCCGAAAACGAATGAATAGCGAGAGCGTAACGCGCGTTTTACTACCATGACCAGAAACCAAAAGCCAGCGTTCTTATTCACATAAGCGCCAGTTTGGAAGGAAATACTCGACAAAAGCTGCGAGACACAAAGCACCGAAGGGATGCTGTAACTACCGAACACGCGTTGACGGACGTGCGAGGAAGATCATGCGGGTCTGCCCCCCCCTACGCGACAAGACATACACGACACAACATGGAAAACAGTCCTGAGTGAAAAAAAACAACACACAATGGTGTAAGCGAAGAACAAATCAGATTGTGGAGTATTGTGTTTTCCCCCTCTAGCCCTACATTTCCTCCCTTCCCATTCGGAGTCCAAGCAGCTACGCCGAGTATTTCTTTTTGAACGAACGCGTCCTTCCTCCCTCTTTGCGTCCCTCCCCGGTCTTTTTGGATGCCGAAATGAAAACGAAGAGATGATTCCCTCCGCTTGTCCCTCCTTTTCTCAACGCAGGTAATCTACGACAGCGGATCGTCGTATATTGATTCAAAGCGCTGTGCAACGAGTTTTCGGAACCGAACCCTCATTCCCCGTACCCGTTCCAGCCACGGTAGTCCACTACACTCTCGTGAAAAGCTGATGGCGCAGAACCGGCGGCTTTCGTAGAGTAGCGAAATCCCCCGTCACGCCGTTCAAGCTGGGCAGCCCTTGTGGGGTGGGCCTCCAGAACACTGGCTGCGTTGTGGGTGGTATCGTCTTCAGCAAAAGGATGCGTTGAGCTGTCGCTGCGTGCTGGCACAGCCTGCAGGATAACACAAGTCCTGTGTTCGGCACCCTTCGGCGTCGGAACAGATCCACCGCCTTAGAAACTCGCACAAGAGCCTGGAGAGTCGTCCCAGACCGTGGTTACATTGATGTGTTGTCGGTGGTTACATTGATGTGTTGTCGGTGGTTACATTGATGTGTTGTCGGTGGTTACATTGATGTGTTGTCGGTGGTTACATTGATGTGTTGTCGGTGGTTACATTGATGTGTTGTCGGTGGTTACATTGATGTGTTGTCGGTGGTTACATTGATGTGTTGTCGGTGGTTACATTGATGTGTTGTCGGTGGTTACATTGATGTGTTGTCGGTGGTTACATTGATGTGTTGTCGGTGGTTACATTGATGTGTTGTCGGTGGTTACATTGATGTGTTGTCGGTGGTTACATTGATGTGTTGTCGGTGGTTACATTGATGTGTTGTCGGTGGTTACATTGATGTGTTGTCGGTGGTTACATTGATGTGTTGTCGGTGGTTACATTGATGTGTTGTCGGTGGTTACATTGATGTGTTGTCGGTGGTTACATTGATGTGTTGTCGGTGGTTACATTGATTTTCACGCGCTGTGCAACGAGTTTCAGAACCGGCGGCTTTCGTAAAGCGAAATCCCCCGTCACGCCGTTCAAGCTGGGCAGCCCTTGCGGGGTGGCAGGTATCCCCCCTCTGCTAAGGCTAAATATCTCCCGGAGGCCGATAGCGAACGAGTACAGCGATGGAAAAGATGCAAAGAACTTTGAAAAGACGGGTTAAAAGTCCCTGAAACCGATGAGTGGTAAGAGTTGGAGATGCGTTCAAATCTTAATCATTGCTCCTTCACTGGGGTTTATGGTTGAGACGTCTGGACCTATTCGGATCGTCCAAGCTTCTGTTGCGAGTCGGCTTGCCGGCTGCCTCGGTTTTGCTCGGATCGACCAGGATAGGAATGAGTTGAGGAGGTGACCCGCGGCATCGTCAGCGAAGGGTACGTGTCGGCGTCTTGGTTAAACGCTCGCAGGCTCAAAGGGGGGGGGGTTCTCCGCTATGCCGGCAAGTGTCCGCCAAAGTCTAGCTGACACGTTCCCTTCGTCTTCTTTTTCTTTGCGTTCTTCGGCTGGGTTTCCTACGAAAAAATGTGTATTTTCTAGGTTCGCCGGCTTGAAAGCCGATAACCCGGCCTCTCTGGAAGCCCGAATGCGGTCGACAGTACACAGCGATCTTCTACTACCCGTCTTGAAACACGGACCAAGGAGTCTAACACGTGTGCGAGGCTTAGGGTGTCAAACCCACAAGCCGCACTGAAAGGGAGATGTGCCAATCCTTGAGGACGCAGCACAGCCCGATCCTGATTTACTGGAAAGGGATTTGAGGTTAAGTACACTTGTTGGGACCCGAAAGATGGTGAACTATGCCTGGATAGGACGAAGCCGGGGGAAACCCTGGTGGAGGTCCGTTGCGGTGTTGACGTGCAAATCGCTCGTGAAAGCTGGATAGCTTAGGTGGGCCTCCAGAACACTAGGCTGCGTTGTGGGTGGTATCGTCTTCAGAAGAAGGATGCGTTGAGCCGTCGCTGCGTGCAGGCCACAGCCTGCAGGATAACACTAGTCCTGTTCGGCACCACTTCGGCGTCGGAACAGATCCATCCCGGCGAGTGTGCAGAACTCGTCTACTACATCCACTCCGTTTTGCACTCCGACAGCCTGGACAGCAAACCCGTCACCCCCGGACGCAACAAGAAAGAGAGGCCCTCCTCACCCACCCAGGTGGGCGTACAACGGGAAACGCCAGTAGGAAAGCGAGCGGCGCGAGCGCCGCTCGCGGCAACGAAAAAGGAGACGGCGACGACCGGACGGGCGACCAAGATATGCTAAACAGAGGAAGGCGAAGGGTCAGCTTCGCTCGGAATGCGAGGGCTGCGACGTCAGCGCGTGCAAGACTTGCACGAGCTGACTACCTCCACAGCCCGCACCCGGCGCCAGTGGCCCCACCAGACCATTGCGGGATGCACTGCGCGCGAGGCCCTCGTTCGGGCTGCCGAGTCCTAGCACCCCTGCTAGGCAGTTCGATCACGCAGAGACGGAAGAAGAGATTTCCTGCTCCTCTTCCTTTTTCCCCCCCCTCTCTCACGGCGCGCCGGGCCTCAATCGCCCGGGAGTGATACCCCGAGGGCCCGGTTTTGCGCACAAACCATCCCCCTGCAGTAGCCAGTATGCCCGGCCAACTTGCAACGAGGGCCTCCCCGCCAGGGTGGAGGGACCCATCCCAGGGCTAAGTTTCCAGGCGATCCCTCGGGATCTTCTGGATAGACTGAGCCGAGCACCCGAGCTCAGCCCGGAAGCCCCATGGGGAAGGCTGGGGGGAGGACACAGCAACAGCAGGCACTTGGTGACGTCCCCCTCTGCGCCGTCCCAAAGCTCATCGCCGACTTCAAGAAGCGCGAGAAGTACATCATCAACATCGAACAGCTCCAGTTCGCCATCAAGCACGGACTCGTCGCCACCGCAGTCCACCGCGGCATCACCTTCCAACAGAGCGCGTGGCTCAAACCATACATCGAGCTCAACTCCGCTCTCCGTCAGCAAGCAACCAGCGACTTCGGCAAAGGGTTGTACAAACTCCTGAACAACGCGATCTTCGGCAAGACCATGGAGAACGTCCGTGGCCGAACCGACGCCATCATCACATCCGCCGGCGACGAACAGAACCTCATCCGCGAGCAGAGCAAGTTTCGGTTCAAGCGCCGTCAAGACATCATCATCAACAACATGTCGATTATCACCCATGGCAAGTGCAGCGTCAAGCTCGACAAACCTGTGTATGTTGGAAGTCAGATTCTCGACTACTCGAAGATCTTGATGGCGGGCTTCTTCCACGACAAGCTCGTCCCCACATACGGTCGAGAGAACATCCGCTTGGTCTACACCGACACGGACTCTTTCATCCTTCAGATCAAGACCGGCGACATCTGGAAGGACCTCGCTGAGAAGCACAAGCACCTCGCCGAAGAATTCGACTTCAGTAATTTCCCCAAGGACCACAACTTGTATTCCAGCTGTACACGATGGGACAGAGCAAGCGCGCGTTCAGTGCCTTTGACGACAAGCGGTGGATAAATGCGGATGGGGTCAGGACGAGGGCTTATCGGTAGTGGGCGATGAGAGGGGTGGGGCTGGTGGATTGAGGAGTGGGGGGTGGGGTGGATGGTGGGTGGAGTGGGGTGGTGGAGGGTGATGAGCTGAGGGTTGTTGGGTGGGTGGATGGTGTTGCTGTTTTCGTCCCAGCGCGTGGGGGTGATGGAAGAGGTGTGTAAACGGGCAAGTATTCGTGATTGGTTGGCACAACTACCCGAAGTCGCCGCCTTCACACCACGCGAAGACCGCGTGGAATTGCTTGATTCTGCTGCCTTGCCATTTATTCCTATTGCTAACGCGTCATCACATTCCAGTTCCACGACCTCGGTCACTCCCACCCGAGCTGAATTTGCTACAGACCCTTGAGTGCTGCTAGAGGATTGCACCGATCGGGTTTGATGAATTCCTTCCAGTTAAGTTTAGAGAAGGGTGCACCTTAATCCGTTGCCCGGAAGCCGTGCCATCCTCTTGCCTTCCCAATGAACGTACCCCAAATATACCGTACCTACTAGTTCCATTTTTCGCTTTTCTCTTTCAAATTCTTCCCCAAGTCACTTGGTTTAAGCATGCACCCATAAGCATGTGTCATTACGGTCTTGCTACAGGAATCGGTGAAGATGACACTTATGTACCGAAAGGCTGAAAACTATTTAGTAGCCCTCGTCACTGAAACTAATACGCAATGTTTCACAGCCAATGTTCTTGTCGAGTGGGTTGTCTGAGATGAAGGATGTCAGTGCCCGTATTTGTGTGTTGTGTCGTAGCTTCCTTAGTGGCTCATTTCAGTTTTTTGAGGAAGCGCCAAGAAGAATGTTCAAATACCGTATGCGGGTTTAATATGAAACGTGTTTAGTACAAAACGGCACCACCCAGGGGGTCGATTTGCGTCCTTCCCGTCACAAACCTGGTGGTTTCCATGTCCGGTGCCCTGCATCTTGTAAAGACCCGTGAACCACGCACATACTTCTTCACGGTTCTCTTCATCGAAGCTTATCGCGAGCTAAAATCGTCAAAAAAGGTCTGCTGCACGCACGAGCAAAACTTTCACCAAAACCCAGCTCCCGGTGGCTCTTCCCAGCTCCCAAAGAGCCAGAAGAACCAGCTGGGAGCCACCGCCAACACTGCCTGGGGGCTGTCTTCAACGAAACCTTGGTCGGCTTCATCTCCTGTTGGATCGGAAACTTTCGCTTCCAGTAAATCTGCGTCACTCAACCTGGTCACCACGAAACTCGCTCGGAGTTTTGAGATGGCTTTTTATTGGGCCCTACTGGCTCCCGCTGGCTCTTTCCAGCTCCCGAGCTGGCTCCCAAGAGCCGGGAGCTGGCTCCCAAGAGCCGGGAGCTGGCTCCCAAGAGCTGGGAGCTGGCTCCCAAGAGCCGGGAGCTGGCTCCAGCTCCGAGAGCCACCGCCAACACTGCCCCAGGCCACCGGTTGCGGGGACAACGTTCTCGCCGAACTCCTTCGGAACTTCAACGAATGTCTCGTACTGAGTGAATGCGCAGATTGCATCAACGTTCCGACTTCGCCGATTTTGATCAAGAGCTTGAAGAACAGGCAAACGATGAATGCGTTGCTGTGGAGGTGGATGCGGTTCATGCTAGTCTTGGGGCTGGCGAGCACGAGAAGAAGCTGGATGACAATCACCTGGTGAAGGGCAACTCCGCCTTTGCTTGCGCTGCCCTTCCATACGACCGGCTTACCCTGTCCTCACTGACGCGTGCCCGCCTAATGAACACCTTCGTGAACACTAGCGTGTCAGGAACTCGTGGTTGGCACTGGATGCTTGTAGCAACTGACCGGTCGCTCCGAAGATGCGTTGTATCTTGCTCGCTTTCTGACTTTTGCGGAAGCAAAATAGTCAGCCACCTTGCAACGGTCTTTTCCGCCGACACCGACTCTTGGTTCATAGAGACGGACGCTCGAGGATGTCAACAAGATGATTGAAGCTGCGGTTACCATTCCTTGTTTGCGGCGCTGCAGTTCACAGACTGCATCCCAGAGCCCGCCCACGCCTGTCGTCTTCATGCACAAGTGCCAGAACGCTCTTGTCGCTAATACTCTGACCGCGATACGTTTTTCCTGCTCAAAGGCTCGATAAAACCAAGATTTTCGGGAACAAAAATGGGGGATCATCGTGGGGTTTCAACAGTTTTCAAATTTCACTAAGTACGTCAGACCCCATGTTTTTAGTACGAAACGTGTTAATTAAGAAACACTTTGGCCAAAAAAGTAGCTAAGAAACATTTACACGTTTCGTATTAAACCCGCATACGGTATGTCCAAGGGTGAGTGGCATTTCTTTTTCCTTCGCGCCTTTGGCGCGATGTTGCTAAAAAATACGGCTAAAAATGGCAAAGCACATGGGAAATAAGAGCGCGCGCTAAACTACGTCGAATAGTCGGCAATAGGCAACAAAGATACACGCACAAGCACACGTACTGCCACGGTACACACACTACACCTTAAAGGAACCTTCGCGACAATGGTCACCCGGAGACTTTAAAACCCCGGATCCTTAAGCGAACTTGCACTTTAAAAATGTTGGTGTAAGCACTGCAGGTGCAGATACACCAAAACTGTGGACCCATTATCATTAGGAATCATAGGAGAATAGGGTTCCCCTGAGTAGCAGGTGCGCCTTTAGCTGCCTGATCGTACCACCTTTGCACAAGGCGAAGTACAAGTTGTAATGCATTCGTATGCCGTTCAACGAGCACAAGAACGATGTTGTCTGCAGGTGGTGGATATATCCGATTTGGTCCATGATGTCCATGATCAGGCATGGCTTTAGGAGCTGCGTCATTGTGGGTTTTTGTCCAGGACCGGCAGGACCTGGACCCCGGTGAAAGCAATCCCGTTTTCTTCCGCAAGAATGGACCTAATCCCAGAAAAAAGCCGACTTGGATGGACACCTGGAGTTGCCATCCACGACGCCGTACTAGCCATAGGGCAACAATGCAATGATGTGGTAGGAGCCACAGAGCAAACAATACAACATTGCAACAATTCAACGATGTGGTAGTAGCCACAGAACAGTAGGCCGAGCACTGCACACAGCAATCGCGACGCCTGTCAATCAACCACAAACCCGGACCGACTGTTCGCCTGAGTTACCATCCACGACGCCGTACTACTGGGGGGGCCCAAATACAATAGGTACTCAAATACAATATTATTTCGGAATACAATAGGTACGCTGAAATGGGGGTTTCGTTGAGCATTGTTTCGGAATACAATATTATTTGTCCCCATTGGGGTTTTGCAGGGGGTTCCACGGGCTTCCCGTCACGAGAGCAGCTTCTTTTTCGAGAGAAGTTCAATGTGGAACACTCCCAAAGCTGAAAGTTCAATCCTGCTACTTGATTTCGCTATCTGTGGCATTTTCCTCAGGTTAGGGGGCGCATAATTTTTCAGGCCTACTCCAAAACAAAAAGAATTGCCCGCTTTTTTTTAGCCCGTGGTCCAGCGGTCACCACACCCACATGTGCTGCTGAGGGTGCTGGTTCGATTCCTCGGCGGAGTGGTTTTTCTAAAGTCTGAAATGCTATCTGGGTGCCAGATTTTTGGCCACATCGAGTGCAGAAAAGGTGTCATACATGCCGGGAGGCAGCTCTTTCCATCCCACAAAATATTTGCCAAATCTCCTCCAATGTTGACCTGCAGGTGCCTGCACCCTGACTATCTGCATCCAGACTGTTTGAAAACCCGGGTTTCTCTATCCTTCCCCTCCAAATACAATATTATACCTATTGTATTTGGGCCCCCCCCAGTAGGTCTTTGCCGAATGAATGAATGAATGAAAAACAAGGCAGGTTGGCAGGGGAAAAAAAAGCTAGCTTCGCACATCCCCAGCTCCAAAAAAAAACAATACACTTTTGAGTGTAGAGAAAAGTGGGGTTGGCTCGAATAGAGGCTATTCACAATGCATGTTCATAGGACCTCCAGTCTCGAAAAATTAGTAGTTGGCAGCGTACTACATGAAACTCACCAAAGCAGGTGAGTTCCGCTAGTGCGCACAAACAAACGAAAGCGCCATGCTAATCTTTTTGGTACGTGCGTGGTTCACGCACGTACCCAAACGGGCTTTTTTGTGTTAACAATGCACTGTTGGTACTAGAAATTAGTAGTTGGCAGCGTACTACATGATACTTACCAAAAGCAGGTGAGTTCCGCTAGTGCGCACAAACAAAAGAAAGCGCCATGCTAATCTTTTTGGTACGCGCGTGAATCACGCCCACGCTCACGCCCGCAGACCTCCCGAAAACGAATGAATAGCGAGAGCGTAACGCGCGTTTTACTACCATGACCAGAAACCAAAAGCCAGCGTTCTTATTCACATAAGCGCCAGTTTGGAAGGAAATACTCGACAAAAGCTGCGAGACACAAAGCACCGAAGGGATGCTGTAACTACCGAACACGCGTTGACGGACGTGCGAGGAAGATCATGCGGGTCTGCCCCCCCCTACGCGACAAGACATACACGACACAACATGGAAAACAGTCCTGAGTGAAAAAAAACAACACACAATGGTGTAAGCGAAGAACAAATCAGATTGTGGAGTATTGTGTTTTCCCCCTCTAGCCCTACATTTCCTCCCTTCCCATTCGGAGTCCAAGCAGCTACGCCGAGTATTTCTTTTTGAACGAACGCGTCCTTCCTCCCTCTTTGCGTCCCTCCCCGGTCTTTTTGGATGCCGAAATGAAAACGAAGAGATGATTCCCTCCGCTTGTCCCTCCTTTTCTCAACGCAGGTAATCTACGACAGCGGATCGTCGTATATTGATTCAAAGCGCTGTGCAACGAGTTTTCGGAACCGAACCCTCATTCCCCGTACCCGTTCCAGCCACGGTAGTCCACTACACTCTCGTGAAAAGCTGATGGCGCAGAACCGGCGGCTTTCGTAGAGTAGCGAAATCCCCCGTCACGCCGTTCAAGCTGGGCAGCCCTTGTGGGGTGGGCCTCCAGAACACTGGCTGCGTTGTGGGTGGTATCGTCTTCAGCAAAAGGATGCGTTGAGCTGTCGCTGCGTGCTGGCACAGCCTGCAGGATAACACAAGTCCTGTGTTCGGCACCCTTCGGCGTCGGAACAGATCCACCGCCTTAGAAACTCGCACAAGAGCCTGGAGAGTCGACCCAGACCGTGGTTACATTGATGTGTTGTCGGTGGTTACATTGATGTGTTGTCGGTGGTTACATTGATGTGTTGTCGGTGGTTACATTGATGTGTTGTCGGTGGTTACATTGATGTGTTGTCGGTGGTTACATTGATGTGTTGTCGGTGGTTACATTGATGTGTTGTCGGTGGTTACATTGATGTGTTGTCGGTGGTTACATTGATGTGTTGTCGGTGGTTACATTGATGTGTTCACGCGCTGTGCAACGAGTTTCAGAACCGGCGGCTTTCGTAAAGCGAAATCCCCCGTCACGCCGTTCAAGCTGGGCAGCCCTTGCGGGGTGGCAGGTATCCCCCCTCTGCTAAGGCTAAATATCTCCCGGAGGCCGATAGCGAACGAGTACAGCGATGGAAAAGATGCAAAGAACTTTGAAAAGACGGGTTAAAAGTCCCTGAAACCGATGAGTGGTAAGAGTTGGAGATGCGTTCAAATCTTAATCATTGCTCCTTCACTGGGGTTTATGGTTGAGACGTCTGGACCTATTCGGATCGTCCAAGCTTCTGTTGCGAGTCGGCTTGCCGGCTGCCTCGGTTTTGCTCGGATCGACCAGGATAGGAATGAGTTGAGGAGGTGACCCGCGGCATCGTCAGCGAAGGGTACGTGTCGGCGTCTTGGTTAAACGCTCGCAGGCTCAAAGGGGGGGGGGTTCTCCGCTATGCCGGCAAGTGTCCGCCAAAGTCTAGCTGACACGTTCCCTTCGTCTTCTTTTTCTTTGCGTTCTTCGGCTGGGTTTCCTACGAAAAAATGTGTATTTTCTAGGTTCGCCGGCTTGAAAGCCGATAACCCGGCCTCTCTGGAAGCCCGAATGCGGTCGACAGTACACAGCGATCTTCTACTACCCGTCTTGAAACACGGACCAAGGAGTCTAACACGTGTGCGAGGCTTAGGGTGTCAAACCCACAAGCCGCACTGAAAGGGAGATGTGCCAATCCTTGAGGACGCAGCACAGCCCGATCCTGATTTACTGGAAAGGGATTTGAGGTTAAGTACACTTGTTGGGACCCGAAAGATGGTGAACTATGCCTGGATAGGACGAAGCCGGGGGAAACCCTGGTGGAGGTCCGTTGCGGTGTTGACGTGCAAATCGCTCGTGAAAGCTGGATAGCTTAGGTGGGCCTCCAGAACACTAGGCTGCGTTGTGGGTGGTATCGTCTTCAGAAGAAGGATGCGTTGAGCCGTCGCTGCGTGCAGGCCACAGCCTGCAGGATAACACTAGTCCTGTTCGGCACCACTTCGGCGTCGGAACAGATCCATCCCGGCGAGTGTGCAGAACTCGTCTACTACATCCACTCCGTTTTGCACTCCGACAGCCTGGACAGCAAACCCGTCACCCCCGGACGCAACAAGAAAGAGAGGCCCTCCTCACCCACCCAGGTGGGCGTACAACGGGAAATGCCAGTAGGAAAGCGAGCGGCGCGAGCGCCGCTCGCGGCAACGAAAAAGGAGACGGCGACGACCGGACGGGCGACCAAGATATGCTAAACAGAGGAAGGCGAAGGGTCAGCTTCGCTCGGAATGCGAGGGCTGCGACGTCAGCGCGTGCAAGACTTGCACGAGCTGACTACCTCCACAGCCCGCACCCGGCGCCAGTGGCCCCACCAGACCATTGCGGGATGCACTGCGCGCGAGGCCCTCGTTCGGGCTGCCGAGTCCTAGCACCCCTGCTAGGCAGTTCGATCACGCAGAGACGGAAGAAGAGATTTCCTGCTCCTCTTCCTTTTTCCCCCCCCTCTCTCACGGCGCGCCGGGCCTCAATCGCCCGGGAGTGATACCCCGAGGGCCCGGTTTTGCGCACAAACCATCCCCCTGCAGTAGCCAGTATGCCCGGCCAACTTGCAACGAGGGCCTCCCCGCCAGGGTGGAGGGACCCATCCCAGGGCTAAGTTTCCAGGCGATCCCTCGGGATCTTCTGGATAGACTGAGCCGAGCACCCGAGCTCAGCCCGGAAGCCCCATGGGGAAGGCTGGGGGGAGGACACAGCAACAGCAGGCACTTGGTGACGTCCCCCTCTGCGCCGTCCCAAAGCTCATCGCCGACTTCAAGAAGCGCGAGAAGTACATCATCAACATCGAACAGCTCCAGTTCGCCATCAAGCACGGACTCGTCGCCACCGCAGTCCACCGCGGCATCACCTTCCAACAGAGCGCGTGGCTCAAACCATACATCGAGCTCAACTCCGCTCTCCGTCAGCAAGCAACCAGCGACTTCGGCAAAGGGTTGTACAAACTCCTGAACAACGCGATCTTCGGCAAGACCATGGAGAACGTCCGTGGCCGAACCGACGCCATCATCACATCCGCCGGCGACGAACAGAACCTCATCCGCGAGCAGAGCAAGTTTCGGTTCAAGCGCCGTCAAGACATCATCATCAACAACATGTCGATTATCACCCATGGCAAGTGCAGCGTCAAGCTCGACAAACCTGTGTATGTTGGAAGTCAGATTCTCGACTACTCGAAGATCTTGATGGCGGGCTTCTTCCACGACAAGCTCGTCCCCACATACGGTCGAGAGAACATCCGCTTGGTCTACACCGACACGGACTCTTTCATCCTTCAGATCAAGACCGGCGACATCTGGAAGGACCTCGCTGAGAAGCACAAGCACCTCGCCGAAGAATTCGACTTCAGTAATTTCCCCAAGGACCACAACTTATATTCTTATTAAGGTATCGGGGTACTTCAAACACGAGACTGCGGAGAAGCTGTTGAAGGAAGTCGTCTGTTTGCGCGCTAAGAGTTATGCCTACACAACTCACGACGGCTACTCCGACTGCAAAGCCAAGGGTGTTCCGATGCGGTGCGCCAAAGAGTTCACCATCGACACC
>JAPJBO010001127.1:27500-66127 GCA_030068145.1 Diplonema papillatum | reverse complement strand
CGTGATACTGATAAACGTTCTTATCAGTGTCTGGATGCGGCACGTAGCAGACATCGAGGCGACCATTCCGTTGTCTTACGTTGATGACGTTTACGCGTTGATGAAGAGCCTCGCGAAGCTGCCAAGAGGTCAGGAACATTTGCGGGGCTGACAGGAATGAAGGTGTGTACGCAGTCGAAGTCCCTGTGGTTCACAACTGCGCGGGACGCTCCGGAGCAGATAGTGTACGCCGAGAGCAAAGGGAACGAAGAGGCGGACGTACAGCCGGAGACGATAGCAAGGCGAACAACCTTTGACGTACTTGGAGTAATGCTCACGACGAAGCAAGTTGAACCGAGCAAGCCGCTCCGACCGTCAAAGCGGGTGGCGCAGCGAAACGCGATGGCCGAGACAGTGTTGAAGAGAGCGGCCTGCCTCCCGCTACCGGCTAGTGCGCGAGACCTTGCCGTAAGCATGACAGCAGGGGCAAAGAGGTTCTACGGTGCAGCCGTAACGGCGATTGGCAAAGGGGAAGTCGACCGCTTGAGAAGGGGATTTACGGAGGCGGTATGGACGGGGCCGCCACGACGAGCTCAGGAAGCAGTGCTACACATCCTACACCACGGGCACAGGCTGGACCCGGGAGTCGTACCGGCCTACAGGAGAGTCACAACCTGGGCCGAACAGGTCCAAAAGTGGGACTACGCCCGAGCGTTGGCGGAAACAGCATGGGCCCACAACGACGAACTGGCAAGGCTACATGGGCCCTTCGCTTTCCTGAAAGAAGCGCTCAACGTACTCCAGTGGAGGTGGGTGACCCCGACAAGCGTCGCGTACGTGAATGAGGTAGGAGAAGGAGTCGTGCATGATGCAGCGGTCCTGGGTAATTCGCGCCTCCTGCAACATGACTTGAGACATGCCCTGCGTTTGCGGGAAATGGCGCGACTGGCGACAAGGAGGGAAATGACTATGGAGGCGTCCAGGGCGGAGTCGATTTCGCAGCAACGAGGCACGTTCTGGAAATGCGGAACTCACCACTCACCGCGTACCAGGCCGGTCTGCTGAGATCGGTAATCGCAGGAGCCACGCCGGTCACGGGACGAACAGGACTAAACGCAAGCGAGTGCCCTTACTGTGACACACAGGTCCCGGAGACGGTGGAACACCTGTTTTGGGAATGCCCCGCCTGGGAGACAATACGCTCAAAGTACGGGGAGCTAAGAACCGTGCAACACAGGTGGCCGCCATGCTTACGGTTGTGCGGGGTGGCTCCCGCTTTCCACGACCCGAATCTCTTACCCACCGAACAGGGAAAGAGGCTTCAGCTGCTTGAGAAACTGCACTTTTACTTCGTGGAGGTGCTGTCTGCACGTCAAGGGGCAGATGACATGCTGGACAGGTCTACACGGCACCACCGAACGCTTGAGTATCCGCGACGATGGAAACCAGCAGAACCACACAAACTGGCTGTGCCGGACGTTGCGCCTTCGGCAGTACTCACCCAGTGGAAGTACGGCCCGGAGATGTGGATGGCGTTCACGGATTGGCTGAGGGAATTGAAATGGGCGCCGCCGGGGCACGAACTCGGGGTAAGCTTTGTGGAGTTGGCGGTGGACTTCGAGTTGCGCACCGGACGCCGCCTCCCAACGCTCAAAAGTAGATACTACACGGCGGTGCCACAACACACGAAGAAGGCCACAACAGCACGACAGACTCTGCCAGAAGACGCCGCAGCTAGTTGCGATGTTGCAATCTACTTTGACGGAGGAGCGAGGGCCAACGGGACTGCCTTTGCCGTGGCGGGCGCAGGAGCGGTACTGTACAAGGAGGGCGTCAAGTACGCACAAATAGTGCTCCCGCTGCCAAACGTGCGCAGTAACAACGTGGCCGAGTACGAGGGATTTCTCGCGGGGCTGCAGCTCCTGGAGGATGCTGAAGGAACGGAAGGAGCGCAGTGTGTAATTCGCGGAGACTCGGCGCTGGTAGTCGGGCAAACCACGCGGCAATTGGCGTGTTCAGAAGACTTGAAGCCATTGCTGACGCGAGCGGTGGCAAAAATAGTGGCCCTGCGACAGCGGCTTTCCCTGCGGGTAGAACACGTGAAGCGCGAGCAAAACACCGATGCGGATGCTCTGAGCAACGCGGCAATGGACCTCGTGCAAGGCCAACGACCAACGCGGGAGCAGCAGGAAGCGGAGCTGCAGTCCTTCCGTGCCTCCGCACTCGGAAAAGCGATGAGCCTAATTGAGTTAGGCTCAGCATTCAAGAAGGTAACTGGACGACAGTGGTTCAGTGGCCACGAAGCAACAACAACGATCTTAACTGCCGTCGGAGGATCAGTTGTAAGGGGAGCGTCGCGGCGGGCGCAACTTTCGGATGAGACGGACGAGGTGATCCTAGGCATACGGGAACATGTGCAGAAGATGGGCACAGCGCAGGCGGAGACCAACTTGTACCCGCAGCACCTGACGTGGGCGGCAACCTATCTGCCGGAGAAAGCCTACCCTGCAGGATGGGAACAAGGAAAGACTAACTGGAAACAGAGAGTGGAGATGGTAGAGAGAGTAACAGGCGCTGGACCTCGCAGAGGGTCACCACCCAAGAAGGCACCGGAAGACGCGGTGAACACATCCCGCCCTGGAGAAATATGTGTGCAACACCGGAAACCACGCTGCAAGGACTGTACAAAGAAGCGTTTGCCGGCGGAAACCTGTTGCCGGTTCAAACAGCACCACCGTGAGGGGGACGGCCTGCGACCACGAATGCTCTTCTGCCCTGCCCACAGATTGGGACGCTGCGGTGATTGCACAGCGGGCGGCCTGGAGATCGTGCATTGCTGCCAAAGGCATCACCCACAGAAAAACACAGACCCCCACGCACAGCCTGGGGGAGCATCTGCAGTAACGTGAAACCGGAAGAAGCGTGGACGTCTCTCGTACAGGAAGGCACCACGTTAAAACGGGTCCGCAACACACAACACACACACACACACACACACACACACACACACACACACACACACACACACACACACACACACACACACACACACACACCCACACACACACAACAACACACACACACACACACAACAACACACACACACACACACACACACACACACACACACACACACACACACACACACACACACACACACACACACACAACACACACACACACACACACACACACACACACACACACACACACACACACACACACACACACACACACACACACACACACACACACACACACACACACACACACACACACACACACACACACACACATAAACAACACCACCATGAAGGAGACGGCCTAAGGCGCGGATTCTATACTGCTCGATCCACAGACTGGGGCGCTGCGGCGAGTGCGAAGCAGACAACGAAGGGATCGCGAGGTGCTGTTCAAGGCACCACCCCCTGTTGAACACGGACCCTCACTCGCAACCTGCGGGAGCATCGGCGGTTACTTGAAACTGAAGGAGTCGTGGACGCCGCTCGCCCACGTGAAAACAGGTCTACAACACACACACACACACACAGAGCGTGGTCGTACTTTCGTGAAGGGAGTAACGCCGCCATGGACTTGGTGCAGCTCCAGCGGCCGACTCCTCGAAGGCAAGAGAAGATGCTAACCGACTTTCGCCGGTCCGCCTTGGGCAAAGCGCTTAGCCTCGTTGAGATGGGGAAGGCGTACAAGAAGGTGACGGGACAGCCGTGGTTCTATGGCCATGAGAACTCATCCACCGTGCTGACATCCCTGGGAGGGACGGTTGTACGGGGCGTCTCCAGACGAGCGCAGCTGCCAGAGGCGACAGAAGGCATCATCGTGAGGATACGCGAACACGCGCAGGCGGGAATCGCGGACGAACATGAGAGCAGCCCTTACCCGCCACACCTGAATTGGGCCGCAACCTTCTTGCCAGAGGAGGCTTACCCGGCAGGATGGACACAGGGAAAACCCGACTGGAAAGGCAGAACGGAAGAGGCCGAAAGGGGTTCAAGCACTGACCCGCGCAAAGGTGCCCCCCCGTGCGAGGCCCCAGAAGGCGCTGCTAACACTTCCCGCCCTGGAGTGGTTTGCTCGCTCCACAAAAAGCCGCGATGCAGTGAGTGCGTAAAAAAGCGTCTACCGGCGGAGACCTGCTGTCGCCTCAAGCAGCATCATCACGGATCGGATGGTCTAAGGCCCCGGATGCACTTCTGCACAGCTCACAGACTAGGACGTTGCGGCGATTGTGTGGCTGAAAACGAAGCATTAGCCAGCTGCTGCACAAAGCATCACGCAAACAGGAGAGCGAATGGAGGCCCCCACTCCCAGCCCGGGGGTGCATCGGCCGTCACCTAGCTTAATCTGAGCGTGGTCGTACTTTCGTGAAGGGAGGCACCACGTTAAAACGGGTCCGTAACACACACACACACAGAGCGTGGTCGTAGACGTGGTCGTACTTTCGTGAAGGGCACCACGTTAAAACGGGTCCGTAACACACACACAGACGTGGTCGTACTTTCGTGAAGGGAGGCACCACGTTAAAACGGGTCCGTAACACACACACAGACGTGGTCGTACTTTCGTGAAGGGAGGCACCACGTTAAAACGGGTCCGTAACACACACACAGACGTGGTCGTACTTTCGTGAAGGGAGGCACCACGTTAAAACGGGTCCGTAACACACACACAGACGTGGTCGTACTTTCGTGAAGGGAGGCACCACGTTAAAACGGGTCCGTAACACACACACAGACGTGGTCGTACTTTCGTGAAGGGAGGCACCACGTTAAAACGGGTCCGTAAACACACACACAGACGTGTTCGTACTTTCGTGAAGAGGCACCACGTTAAAACGGGTCCGTAACACACACACAGAGCGTGGTCGTACTTTCGTGAAGGGAGGCACCACGTTAAAACGGGTCCGTAACACACACACAGACGTGGTCGTACTTTCGTGAAGGGAGGCACCACGTTAAAACGGGTCCGTAACACACACACAGACGTGGTCGTACTTTCGTGAAGGGAGGCACCACGTTAAAACGGGTCCGTAACACACACACAGACGTGGTCGTACTTTCGTGAAGGGAGGCACCACGTTAAAACGGGTCCGTAACACACACACAGACGTGGTCGTACTTTCGTGAAGGGAGGCACCACGTTAAAACGGGTCCGTAACACACACACAGACGTGGTCGTACTTTCGTGAAGGGAGGCACCACGTTAAAACGGGTCCGTAACACACACACAGACGTGGTCGTACTTTCGTGAAGGGAGGCACCACGTTAAAACGGGTCCGTAACACACACACAGACGTGGTCGTACTTTCGTGAAGGGAGGCACCACGTTAAAACGGGTCCGTAACACACACACAGACGTGGTCGTACTTTCGTGAAGGGAGGCACCACGTTAAAACGGGTCCGTAACACACACACAGACGTGGTCGTACTTTCGTGAAGGGAGGCACCACGTTAAAACGGGTCCGTAACACACACACAGACGTGGTCGTACTTTCGTGAAGGGAGGCACCACGTTAAAACGGGTCCGTAACACACACACAGACGTGGTCGTACTTTCGTGAAGGGAGGCACCACGTTAAAACGGGTCCGTAACACACACACAGACGTGGTCGTACTTTCGTGAAGGGAGGCACCACGTTAAAACGGGTCCGTAACACACACACAGACGTGGTCGTACTTTCGTGAAGGGAGGCACCACGTTAAAACGGGTCCGTAACACACACACAGACGTGGTCGTACTTTCGTGAAGGGAGGCACCACGTTAAAACGGGTCCGTAACACACACACAGACGTGGTCGTACTTTCGTGAAGGGAGGCACCACGTTAAAACGGGTCCGTAACACACACACAGACGTGGTCGTACTTTCGTGAAGGGAGGCACCACGTTAAAACGGGTCCGTAACACACACACAGACGTGGTCGTACTTTCGTGAAGGGAGGCACCACGTTAAAACGGGTCCGTAACACACACACAGACGTGGTCGTACTTTCGTGAAGGGAGGCACCACGTTAAAACGGGTCCGTAACACACACACAGACGTGGTCGTACTTTCGTGAAGGGAGGCACCACGTTAAAACGGGTCCGTAACACACACACAGACGTGGTCGTACTTTCGTGAAGGGAGGCACCACGTTAAAACGGGTCCGTAACACACACACAGACGTGGTCGTACTTTCGTGAAGGGAGGCACCACGTTAAAACGGGTCCGTAACACACACACAGACGTGGTCGTACTTTCGTGAAGGGAGGCACCACGTTAAAACGGGTCCGTAACACACACACAGACGTGGTCGTACTTTCGTGAAGGGAGGCACCACGTTAAAACGGGTCCGTAACACACACACAGACGTGGTCGTACTTTCGTGAAGGGAGGCACCACGTTAAAACGGGTCCGTAACACACACACAGACGTGGTCGTACTTTCGTGAAGGGAGGCACCACGTTAAAACGGGTCCGTAACACACACACAGACGTGGTCGTACTTTCGTGAAGGGAGGCACCACGTTAAAACGGGTCCGTAACACACACACAGACGTGGTCGTACTTTCGTGAAGGGAGGCACCACGTTAAAACGGGTCCGTAACACACACACAGACGTGGTCGTACTTTCGTGAAGGGAGGCACCACGTTAAAACGGGTCCGTAACACACACACAGACGTGGTCGTACTTTCGTGAAGGGAGGCACCACGTTAAAACGGGTCCGTAACACACACACAGACGTGGTCGTACTTTCGTGAAGGGAGGCACCACGTTAAAACGGGTCCGTAACACACACACAGACGTGGTCGTACTTTCGTGAAGGGAGGCACCACGTTAAAACGGGTCCGTAACACACACACAGACGTGGTCGTACTTTCGTGAAGGGAGGCACCACGTTAAAACGGGTCCGTAACACACACACAGACGTGGTCGTACTTTCGTGAAGGGAGGCACCACGTTAAAACGGGTCCGTAACACACACACAGACGTGGTCGTACTTTCGTGAAGGGAGGCACCACGTTAAAACGGGTCCGTAACACACACACAGACGTGGTCGTACTTTCGTGAAGGGAGGCACCACGTTAAAACGGGTCCGTAACACACACACAGACGTGGTCGTACTTTCGTGAAGGGAGGCACCACGTTAAAACGGGTCCGTAACACACACACAGACGTGTTCGTACTTTCGTGAAGGGAGGCACCACGTTAAAACGGGTCCGTAACACACACACAGACGTGGTCGTACTTTCGTGAAGGGAGGCACCACGTTAAAACGGGTCCGTAACACACACACAAACGTGGTCGTACTTTCGTGAAGGGAGGCACCACGTTAAAACGGGTCCGTAACACACACACAGACGTGGTCGTACTTTCGTGAAGGGAGGCACCACGTTAAAACGGGTCCGTAACACACACACAGACGTGGTCGTACTTTCGTGAAGGGAGGCACCACGTTAAAACGGGTCCGTAACACACACACAGACGTGGTCGTACTTTCGTGAAGGGAGGCACCACGTTAAAACGGGTCCGTAACACACACACAGACGTGGTCGTACTTTCGTGAAGGGAGGCACCACGTTAAAACGGGTCCGTAACACACACACAGACGTGGTCGTACTTTCGTGAAGGGAGGCACCACGTTAAAACGGGTCCGTAACACACACACAGACGTGGTCGTACTTTCGTGAAGGGAGGCACCACGTTAAAACGGGTACGCAACACACACACACACACACACACCTGGATCGTCAGCGACTTCAGTGATTTGCAGCACGGTGTTGTACGCGGCCGAAGAGACCGGCGTCATGAACGACGTGACTGCGAGGGCAGTCGCAACGCGCAGCGCCGGCGGGACAGAGGACCTGTTCTTCAGCAGCTGCAGGGCGGCTTCGAAGGCGCCGATGGACACGCCGCTCGGGTGCGCCGCCGCCTCGAGCGTCGGGAGGAGGTCGTCGTACCTGCCCGCCTTCGTGAACACCTTCAGCAGGGCTTCGGTGGCCTGCGGGCCCAGCCGCTTGCCGTCGCTGCCTGTCGCGTCCACCGCCCACCTCGCCACTTGCAGGAACTGCAGCTCTTGCTGCCTGGTGCGCACGGCCGCCAAAGCGTCTTTGACCGCCTGCGCCTTGCCCTGGTCGGACAAGTCGGGATCGCTCACTTTCCGCTGCAGCCGCCGCCTCGCCGCCTCGAACATCACGTCCGCATGGATCGCACGCAGCCACTTCCTGTCGTCGCCCCTGTCCCTGTCCCTATCTCTGCCGGTCTGCACACGGGGCGCACCCACGCCATCGTGTCCAGACGAGCACCAGCGGCGGTGGCTGCTCAGCTTTATCGACGCGAGTCGCCCTGCCGCCGTCAGCTGCAGCATCCGCGCATGTCCTTGGCGTTCAGCCTTCCTTTTGTATGTTTGAGACTGACAACCGGTTTGGCAACCACCTGGTCGTTTATGGAATGGGTCTTGTTTCGATGTCCGCAATAGAAGAGTGAGAAAGAACTTGTTAAACGGGGGTTTTGCCCAGCCCCTGTTACCTCTATATGATTTCTATATCCTCGAACATCACGTCGGCATGGATCACACGCAGCCGCTTCCTGTCGTCGCCCCTGTCCCTGTCCCTGTCCCTGTCCCTGTCCCTGTCCCTGTCCCTGTCCCTGTCCCTGTCCCTGTCCCTGTCCCTGTCCCTGTCCCTGTCCCTGTCCCTGTCCCTGTCCCTGTCTTGCGATCCATCGTGGGAATTCCACAAAGGCAAACGAACGCTCTCCAGGAATATATCGGTTGGCCGGGTAGGAATTCCTTTTTTCAATGTCGCAATCGCCTCTTCCGACGTCGGACGTTTGGGATTGCAGATACCCTGCGTCGCTAAGGGCAGCGTGGAAGAAGAGGTTTGGCGAGGACGATTATCCTGACAAACGTAAGTTTAAGGTCAGAGATATGGAAGGCTTTTGCGTCTCCCGGTTCGGTCGCTGCGAAGTCGGTGTCGTGGAGGTCGTACGCTCGGTGGTAATCGACGTGCTCGAAGTCATGTTTGCGGAGGTCGCAGGGTTCGACCTGCAGCACCTTCTGGCGGTGTTGCTCATGCTAGAGAGCAAGGATGCCGTGTCCGTAAACAAGGCGGTCGCCAAGGTGGTTCCGGGTTTCGTGGTGCCGCCACCAGGTTTTGGGCCGAAGGAGGATGCATCGAGTAGGTCATCTGGCGAGGCAACGACACAACAGCAGTTGCAGCAAATACTCATGCAACAACAGCGCCAGCAGGAAGTGATGATGCAGATGTTGCAACAGGTGCAGCAGGAGTTGCAGACGATGAAGGCGCAAGCAGCTGCATGGCCGCCCGCTCCGCAGCAGCACTGGCCGGAGGAAAATGCCGACTCTTCTTGCGCTCCAGCGGGAGACGGGCTTCAGCCTCGCGGCCAGCCCGCGACTTCGAGTTCGACAAGGCCGGCATTTGTTGGCTACACGGAGGACGCAACAGACGTCCGAGAGTGGGAAGGAGCCATGGCAACGGACGTTGCCGGGCTTGTACAAGACCTCCGTCTCAAGTACCTGAACGGTACGCCGTCGGAGGCGCTGGCCGGCAGCTTCGGGCGCTTGCGCGACTGGGTTGAGGGAGTCGCGCACGGTGGTGGCTGGACGTACAATTTGGAGATTGTACGTTTGGGCAACAACCTCCTGCAGGAGGTCAGGCTGCACCACTACTGGTGCACGAAGCAACTGCCGCGCGCGGACATCATGCGCGAGCTGGCTCAGACGTCGGACGACCCGATGGAGAGGGCAGCTGCCAAGGTCGAGTGTGCGCGGGCCAAGAAGTGGGATGCACGTCCGCGATTCGGCGGCAAAGGTAGCAAGAAAGGATACGCCGCGGCTCAGGGAAACGTGAGACCCGGGGGAAAGTGACTGGCCCTCCCCCGGGCCCGGTGGGAGGCGACACTCCCGCATCTGCCAGTAAGGAACGGTCGGCCGCGACAGCTCGTCGGTGCCCGACCGGTGAACGCAAGTTTACCCGGAAGCGCGAGAACCAGCTTCACGCGCTTTCGAGGTTCAACGCCCGTGCTCGGAAGTCGGCCAACAGCAATCGGACGGGCGATGTTTGACCTGATCGCCAGCAGGGTTGGAACCACGGTGCCGCGTGGGGTGCAGGCGAAGCACCGGGAACGGCGGGTTTCGTCCGAGGAGGCGATGCAACGCCTGCGCCATTTTGTTGGCAAGGCATGGGCGGATTCGACAGTGCAGGACCGCCAGAATTTGTGGCGCCGCTTCCAGGCATGGGCGGACATGCAGGGATTGCCGGCGGATCCGGATACAGCAACCCAATTTGTCATGGCGACAATGGTCGAGCCGCAGGGCATGCTGGCGTATACCCGCCTCCTTTCAGCGGTCTTTGGCCACCTTGGGGTGGATGCCCGGCCCCTCCTATCGTTGGCCACGGTCCTCCGTGGTTCAGGAGGCAATATTCCCCTGGAGCAAGCCCTATCAGTGCCGAGGGAGGTGTTGCTAGCTTGGGCATTCCGACAGACTCCTCGCGTGCGTGCGGCAGTTTTGATCGCGTGGAAGACGGCTTCGCGGTGGGGCGACGTTCAAAATCTCTCCCGTGCGTGTTTTCCTCTCATCTCGAACACGGAGATAGTGGTCGACTGGAACACGCTGCCGAAGGGCCGTCGGGGCAACCCGTTCTGCAGAAGCAAGGTAGTTGCGATCCGGGGACCGCTGACCCGGGAGATCGCGGAGTTGCTGCGGGGCCTCGGGAACTTTCAACAGTTGTGCCCCCTCTCGACGGATCAGTTCAGCAGACTGCTCGGAGCGGACAACGCGACGAAGCTGTACTCCGCGCACAGCGTGAAGAGGGGCGCCATCGACCACTTGATGAGCCTAAAGGCTGCGGGAGCTCCGTTCGCGCTGCAGTTGATTTCGCGCCTGGCGAAGCACACGAACGACGCCGATCCGACCGTGGCCAACATGACGGTCAGGTACACGTCGGATCCGGTGGCGCTGGCGCGGGTTCTTCAGACCGGGGACGTGACAATGTACCTCTGAGGAGGACCAGGAAGTCGGGCAAGAAGCGGAGGCACCCCCCTATGTACGAGCACCCCGTTCCGGACCCCGGCGGCTTCGTCCATCAACACCAACGGTACTCCATCCTTCGGAGGGGGAAGCGGACCCGGCTTCCGGGGACAGAGGAAGAGAAGAAGTCGCCGCTGCACGTCGACTCGGTACCGCCAATGGACGTTGCGGTTCTTCGCCGACGAATGAACGCGCCGACGAGGAAGAGGTTCGATGAGACTTGGTCCCGGACGTTTTACCCGCAGACGATCCCTTCGAAGACATCTTCACCTCCGGGGCGTTCCCGTCTCGAGGCGGCGCATGCGTTGGAGCTGGAAGAGCACGGAATCGCGGAACGTGCCGCTGGTCCGGGTAGAGACATGAACGTGCCGTTCACAGTCGTCGAGGAGAAGGAGGGCAAGCTCCGCCAGCGGTTCATCCTGTGGACGTACGACGCGAACCGGGTGGTCGAAGCGGACGGATACGAGGCTCACGTCCCCCTTAGCCACGTGTCGAAGTATCTGCACGCGGTGAATCGAGAGTGCGGCTCGACCCGTGACTTCAGGTGCGGGTTCTACGGGATTGAGATCCCAGCTGCGTCTCGCCGACTTTTCGCCTTTCAGGACGGCGGCGGCAACTGGTGGCAATTGACGAGGCTACCGATGGGCCATTCGTGTGCACCCGAGCTGATGCACACATTGGCGTCGACGACCGCAGGGCACCCGGACTACGTCGACGGCAGGCATGCAGTGTCGTCGGAGGTGCTGGTCCACGTCTGGGTGGACAACATCAGATACGCGGGGCCACGCAACCTCGTGTTGAAGGCGACGTCGGATCTGGACGCCTTGGCTGCCGAGGCACGCATTACGTGGAAGGCTGCGGATACGAGGACCGCGGCATGCCGCTATGAGTTTCTTGGCGTCGACTGGAAGCATAGCGACGGCACCGTGGGCGTCTCCGCCAAGATGCAATCGCGTTTGCAGCGCGCCGAGGAGAGTGTTCGAGCGGGTAAGATGTCAGCCGCCGGAATCGAATCCCTAGCTGGTCGCTTGCTGCACGCGTCGGCGATTGCCGGAGTCTACGTGGGCGAGTACTACTTCGCCCTGAAGTTTTTTCGACGGCTGACGAACGCCCTCAATCGGGGCGAGAAGTGTCTTGACGAGAACGTGGTTCTGTCACACGGTCTGCAGCGCGCGCTCCCCTCGTGGATGCAGCGTGTTCAGCGTCGCCGAATTGTTCCAGTCGCTAATCAATCGCCGAAGTTGGCAGTGTTCGTGGATGCCAGCCTTGATGGTTGGGGAGGTGTACTCGTCGACGTCGACACCAACGACATGGTAGTCGTCGGCTCTTGTTGGAATCGTGTGGAGAAGCGCCTCCACATAAACGAGCTTGAAGCTATGGCCTTTGAGAGATCCGTGAAGGCCATCTCGCCGGCGTACGCCGGGTCCACGGTAACGGTCATCGTGGACAACACCTCTGTGCAAGGGGTGGCCCGAAAGGGCGCGTGTTTACGATCGCGGAACTTGAACGATGCGGTTGTTCGTGCTTTGTTGTGTTTGCAGCAACTGAAGGTTGCGTTGTCCGTTAGATGGGTGAGGAGTGCAGGGAATCCCGCTGATCTGCCATCGCGGGTGCCGTTGGCATCTCTCACCGAACAAAACCTTTCGGATATGTCACTGGCGGTCAGGAGCTTTCTGACTGGCGTGATGGGTCCGGCGGTGTGACCTCCTGGGCTAGCCTGTTCTCTCATCAACCGTGGCTATCTCGGGGGGGTTACCCCAACGGAAGTGATTTCTCCCCTTTTCCCCTTTGTCCTGAGCTGGAAAGACAGAAGCATGTGCCCATGCCTGAGTGAGTAGCCGGCGGAGAATTCTTGCGATCCATCGTGGGAATTCCACAAAGGCAAACGAACGCTCTCCAGGAATATATCGGTTGGCCGGGTAGGAATTCCTTTTCCCTCCCTCCCACCCCTTTGCACATCTTGCCGTGCGGCATTCGTCCCCCTCGTGCGAGGGAGCATCATTGAGTTCGTGTCCGCTGCATTAGTGGCGAGATCCGGGTGCGCTGGGTTCCCACCCTCCGTCCCCCGTGACCTCCTGGGCTAGCCTGTTCTCTCATCAACCGTGGCTATCTCGGGGGGGTTACCCCAACGGAAGTGATTTCTCCCCTTTTCCCCTTTGTCCTGAGCTGGAAAGACAGAAGCATGTGCCCATGCCTGAGTGAGTAGCCGGCGGAGAATTCCCTGTCCCTGTCCCTGTCCCTGTCCCTGTCCCTGTCCCTGTCCCTGTCCCTATCTCTGCCGGTCTGCACAGGGGCGCACCCACGCCATCGTGTCCAGACGAGCACCAGCGGCGGTGGTTGCTCAGCTTTATCGACGCGAGTCGCCCTGCCGCCGTCAGCTGCAGCATCCGCGCATGTCCTTGGCGTTCAGCCTTCCTTTTGTCTTGGCGTTCAGCCTTCCTTTTGTATGTTTGAGACTGACAACCGGTTTGGCAACCACCTGGTCGTTTATGGAATGGGTCTTGTTTCGATGTCCGCAATAGAAGAGTGAGAAAGAACTTGTTAAACGGGGGTTTTGCCCAGCCCCTGTTACCTCTATATGACTTCTATATCCTCGAACATCACGTCGGCATGGATCACACGCAGCCGCTTCCTGTCGTCGCCCCTGTCCCTGTCCCTGTCCCTGTCCCTGTCCCTGTCCCTGTCCCTGTCCCTGTCCCTGTCCCTGTCCCTGTCCCTGTCCCTGTCCCTGTCCCTGTCCCTGTCCCTGTCCCTGTCCCTGTCCCTGTCCCTGTCCCTGTCCCTGTCTTGCGATTCATCGAGGGAATTCCACAAGGCATTACGAACGAACTTCAGGTTCCTTTGGGCTGGCTGGCGGGGAAAATCTTTTTAAAAGCTATTTCTCTACCATGTCGTCGCCGCTGCCGCAGGGGGATCGCTATGAGGCGAGGTTTCCCGCCCGTCTCAGGGCTTCGTGGGAGGCCCGGTTCAAGAGCGAGCCGGCAGAGAAGATGCGGCTGACGAGGCATCGGCTGGAGAAGTTCGGGGAGGAACACTTCGGTCCTCTTGACGATAAGACCGTGGAGAAGGCGAGGGCCGTGACGGCCGACGTCCTGGCTGTTCCGGCGGCGAGTCTGGAAGAGCTCGATCTTGGGCGCCTGCTCGCGATGCTGTATTACAGCGAGACAGAGGAGGCGAAGGCAGTGCGTGAGGCGGTTCTTCGGGTTGGTGTAGCACCGCCGTCAGTGCCAGGAGCATCCGGGAGCGTGCAGGAGCAGCTGCGGCAGATGATTCTGCAACAACAGCAGCAGGTGCAGGCGCAACAGCAGCAGCAGCAGCACATGGTGGTGATGCTGCAGCAGATGCAGCAACAGGTGCAGGCGCTGCAGGCACAGGTGAGCCAGCCTGATCTGCAGCAGCAGGCCCGTGGCCAGCCCGCAGCGCAGGCCGCGGATCCCGCTCCGCTGCAGGGGGCACCCGCGGTGGCGGAAAGCGAAATGCCGATGATGCAATTGGACGCGAAGCCGGTGATCGCCGGGTACCCCGAGGACGCTGCAGACGTTCGTGGCTGGGAAGAGGCCATGGCGACCGACGTCGCCGGCCTGGTCAGGGATCTACGCCTGAAGTACGTGTCAGGGGCGCAGAGCGAATCCTTGACAGACAGTTTCCGGCGGCTTCGGGACTGGATCAACGGAGTCGCGCAGGGCGGCGGCTGGGTGTACAACCCGGAAATTGTGCGCCTGGGGAACGACCTCCTGCAGGAGGTGCGGTTGCACCACTACTGGTGCACGAAGCAGTTGCCGCGCGCGCAGATAATGCGTGAGTTGGCGCAGGCATCAGACGACCCGATGGTCAAGGCGGCGGCCAGGGTGGAGGCGTCAATGGCGAAGAAGGGGAAGTGGGACGCTCGTCCTCGTGGTGGCGGCAAAGGCGGCAAGAAGGGCTTCACCTGGGGCCAGGGAAACGCGAAGCCCGGGGGAAAGTGACTGGCCCTCCCCCGGGGCCTCCGGGAGTCTGCTCTCCCACTGCCAGTACAAGCCGTCCCCGTGCAACAACCAACCCCAACCCCGACCCTGCATACGGCCGCAAACGCGAAAATCAGATTTTCGCTATGTCGAGGATCCTCGACCGCGGCCGTCGGGCAGTTGGCATCACGTTTCCCGCAAAAGTTCCCGGCAACCTCAACAATAGGCAAGGAGATATTCGACCTCGTGGCCAGCAAGGTTGGAGCCCAGGTCTCGCGCAGTGTGTTGGCGAAGCACCGAGAGAGTGCGGTTTCGTCGGAGCAGGCTGTAATCCGCATGCGCCATTTCGTTGGCCAGACGTGGGCGGATTCGACGGTGCGGGACCGGCAGAATTTGTGGCGCCGCTTCCAGGTATGGGCGGATTCGCAGGGCCTGGCGACGGATCCGGATTCGGCAACGAGGTTCGTGATGGCCACAATGGTCGAGCCCCAGGGGATGTTGTCGTACACCCGCCTGCTGTCGGCGGTGTTTGGCCACATTGGGGTGGATGCCCGCCCCCTGTTGTCTTTGGCCACGGTCCTCCGTGGGTCGGGGGGCAGTATCCCCCTGGAACAGGCCCCCCCGGTGCCGAGGGAGGTTTTGGTGAAGTGGGCTTTCCGGCAGGTCCCCCAGGTATGTGCGGCTGTCCTGCTTGCTTGGAAGACGGCATCGCGTTGGGACGACGTTCGTACCCTGCCGCGGGTTTGTTTCCCGTTGATCACGAGCGTCGAGATCGTGGTCGACTGGAAGGGTTTGCCGAAAGGCCGCAGGAGCAACCCCTTCTGCAGGAGCAAGGTGGTGGCGGTCCGTGGACCGCTGACACAGGAGATTGCGGCACTGTTGCTGAGCATGGGCAGCTTCAGCCAGTTGTGCCCGTTGTCCACGCAGCAGTTCGGCAGGCTGATGGACGCGGACGAGACGATGCGGCCGTATTCCGCTCATTCGATCAAGCGGGGGGCCGTGGAGCACTTGATGGACGCGAAGGCCAACGGGGCCCCCTTCCCGGCGCACCTCATCTCGCGCCTGGCGAAACACACCGACGATGCGGACCCGACGGTCACCAACATGACGATCCGGTACACGACAAACCCGGTGGCGTTGGCGCGGGTACTGCAGACCGGGGAGGTGACGATGTACCTCTGAAGAAGAAGACGCCAGGCGGGGCGCAGCGGCATTTCGCAGCCGACCAGTCGAGTCCCGATCCGGGCTGTTTCGTACAGCAGCACCAACGCCATTCGATCCTTCGCAGGGGCAAACGGACGCGTCTTCCGAGGACCGAGGAAGAGAAGGCGGCGCCGCTGCACGTCGACTCAGTCCCGCCAATGAAGGTTGATGTTCTCCGACGTCGGATGAACCCACAGACGCGAGCACGATTTGATGCCACGTGGGCACGAACGTTCTATCCGCAAGTGCGTGGCGTGACGGGGTCGTCTGAATGTCGCCCGTCTCGGTTCGAGGCTGCGCACGCTCTCGAACTTGAGGAGCACGGCATCGCCCAACGCAGCAGCGAGCCCGGAGGCCCTCTTAATGTGCCCTTCACCGTCGTGGAGGAAAAGGAGGGCAAGCTGCGTCAACGGTTCATCCTCTGGACGTATGACGCAAATGCGACGGTTGAGACAGACGGGTACCAAGCCCACGTCCCGCTCTGCCACGTGTCGGAGTATCTCCACGCGGTCGACCGGGAGTGTGGCTCCACGCGGGACTTTCGGTGCGGCTTTTACGGCATCGAGATCCCGCCATCTTCACGAGCATTGTTCTCGTTTCAGGACAGTGCGGGCCGCTGGTGGCAGTTGACAAGGCTGCCGATGGGTCATTCTTGTGCTCCGGAACTGATGCACACTTTGGCCTCGACGGCGGCTGGACACCCGGATTACGTCGTCAGCGAGCACGCGGCGCCTTCGGAGGTGTTAGTCCACATCTGGGTGGACAACATCAGGTACGCGGGGCCACGCGACCAGGTGTTGGCGGCGACTACGGACTTGGACGCCCTGGCGACGCAAGCCCACATTACGTGGAAGGCCGCGGACACGATGACAGCGGCAAAGCGCTACGAGTTCATCGGCGTCGATTGGCATCACGCCGACCGGACGGTCGGTGTCTCTGGGAAGATGAGGTCACGCTTGCGGCGTGCCGAGCAGGGTGTCGAGGCTGGTTCGATGTCCGCCGCTGAGTTAGAGTCCCTAGCTGGCCGTCTCCTGCACGCATCGGCAATAGCAGGCGTGTTCGTAGGCGAGTTTTATTTCGTCTTGAAGTTCTTTCGGCGGCTGACGAATGCCCTCAACCGCGGCGAGAGAGGTGCTGACGAGATGGTAGCGTTGTCCGACGGCATTCGACGGTCTCTCCTGGTTTGGCTTCGGCGGGTCGTGCGCCAGCGTACCGTGCCGGTAGCCGCACGAACTCCGGAGTTGGCAGTGTTTGTGGACGCCAGTTTGGACGGATGGGGAGGAGTGCTCGTTGATGTAGGCACAAACAACATGGTGGTTGTCGGTGCTCGCTGGAACAGGGCGGAAAAGCGCCTGCACATCAACGAGCTCGAAGCTCTGGCGTTCGAGAGGTCCGTGAAGGCGATCCCGCCGACGTACCGCGGTTCCACGGTGACGGTGATCGTGGACAATACGTCCGTGAAGGGAGTGGCTCGAAAGGGCGCGTGTCTGCGGTCGCAGACACTGAACGATGCGATAGTGAATGCTTTGTTGTGTTTGCAGCGGCTCCAAGTTGCGTTAGGAGTGCGCTGGGTGAAGAGCGCCGGCAATCCCGCTGATCTGCCATCGCGGGTGCCGGTTGAGTCGCTCACCAAGAAGAACATCTCGGACATGTCACTGGCGGTCCGGGACTTCCTTACTGGCGATATGGGTCTGGTGGAGTGACCTCCTGGGATAGCCTATTCTCTCACACATGGTGGCTATCTCGGGAGGCTACCCCATCGTACGTTAGACCCTTGTTTTTCCCCCTTTTCTGTATTCCAGTGAAACTTGCAGTAGCAGCATTCTCCTAATGCAGGAGTGAGTAGCCGACGGAGAATTCTTGCGATTCATCGAGGGAATTCCACAAGGCATTACGAACGAACTTCAGGTTCCTTTGGGCTGGCTGGCGGGGAAAATCTTTTCCTCCCACCCTCCCTGCTGTTTGTATTCGAGGCCGTGCGGCCCCTGTTACCCTCGCGCGAGGGTTATCACTAGCTTTGTTTCCGCCGCTTTAGTGGCGAGGTCCGGGAGATTTGGGGTTCCCACCCTCCGTCCCCCCGTGACCTCCTGGGATAGCCTATTCTCTCACACATGGTGGCTATCTCGGGAGGCTACCCCATCGTACGTTAGACCCTTGTTTTTCCCCCTTTTCTGTATTCCAGTGAAACTTGCAGTAGCAGCATTCTCCTAATGCAGGAGTGAGTAGCCGACGGAGAATTCCCTGTCCCTGTCCCTGTCCCTGTCCCTGTCCCTGTCCCTGTCCCTGTCCCTGTCCCTGTCCCTGTCCCTGTCCCTGTCCCTGTCCCTGTCCCTGTCCCTGTCCCTGTCCCTGTCCCTGTCCCTGTCCCTGTCCCTGTCCCTGTCCCTGTCCCTGTCCCTGTCCCTGTCCCTGTCCCTGTCCCTATCTCTGCCGGTCTGCACAGGGGCGCACCCACGCCATCGTGTCCAGACGAGCACCAGCGGCGGTGGTTGCTCAGCTTTATCGACGCGAGTCGCCCTGCCGCCGTCAGCTGCAGCATCCGCGCATGTCCTTGGCGTTCAGCCTTCCTTTTGTATGTGTGAGACTGACAACCGCACCTGGTCGTTTATGGAATGGGTCTTGACGCAACAGAAAAGTGAGAAAGAACTTGTTAAACGGGGTTTTGCCCAGCCCCTGTTACCTCTATATGACTTCTACATCCTCGAACATCACGTCCGACGCAGCTACTTCGTCGCCCTGTCCCTGTCCCTGTCCCTATCTCTGCCGGTCTGCACACGGGGCGCACCCACGCCATCGTGTCCAGACGAGCACCAGCGGCGGTGGCTGCTCAGCTTTATCGACGCGAGTCGCCTTGCCGTCGTCAGCTGCAGCATCCGCGCATGTCCTTGGTTTCAGCCTTCCTTTTGTATGTGTGTAACTGACAACCGGTTTGGCAACCACCTGGTCGTTTATAGAATGGGTCTTGACGCAACAGAAAAGTGAGAAAGAACTTGTTAAACGGGGTCATTCGCCTCGTCGTTGTCGCCAGGTTGCTGCCGCCGGCGTCGACACAGTCTTGTGACTTTGGCTGCGCTGTAGCACCACTCGATGTCGAATGAGCGGTTCCTTTGGTGAGCGTTTTTTCTTTGTGTTAACAATGCATTGTTGGTACTAAAAATTAGTAGTTGGCAGCGTACTACATGAAACTTACCAAAGCAGGTGAGTTCCGCTAGTGCGCACAAACAAAAGAAAGCGCCATACTAATTTGTTTTTGAACGGTGAGCCAGTGAAGTACCCGTGTGCTGGCATCTGTGGTTCCTGTTTTTGGCCTTGCTGCGAAAGGGGCCTCCGCGCCAGCCCACGGCTCAGCTTTATCGCCCTGTCCCGTCCGCTGCATCCGCGCATTTCTTTTGCGTTAAGCCTTTCCTCTTGTGCAAGCCGGTCCGCCGAGTATCTTTCACCGATTCATTATTCAAGCTTTTTGGCAACCACCTAGTCGTGTGAGGAATGGGTCTCGCGAAGGTGTGCAACTCTTGGATCTTTGACTTGCAGGTTCTCAGCTTTTGACTAGTAGCCCCTTGCTGGCGACTGGGGGCTTATTCCTTCGTGACCGCAGAGGAACAGGGCAGAAAAGCACAGTTCCGTGCACGAAAATGTGCAACGCTGGACTCGGTGGATCTCAGCTTCTGGTGCTGTCGACCACGACTGCGACTGAAGGCTTACTCAATCATGAACGCAGAAACGGGGAACAAAAGGCACAGCTCGATGCACGGTGTACAACTCTTGGATCTTGGACCCATTTGCACACTTGCTGGGGTGCTCGAGTGACAGCTTACTTCTTTGAGAACGCAGAACAACAGGCTGCCAGAAAAGGCAAGGTTCATGTGCTTGTGGGTTTGACACCCTAAGCCTCGCACACGTGTTAGACTCCTTGGTCCGTGTTTCAAGACGGGTAGTAGAAGATCGCTGTGTCTGACATGAGCCTGCGAGCGTTTAACCACGTCAGGCCAGCGGGAGCAAGGACGTTGTCCGAAGACGCCGACACTTACCCTTCGCTGACGATGCCGCGGGTCACCTCCTCGACTCATTCCTATCCTGGTCGATCCGAGCAAAACTGAGGCAGCCGGCAAGCCGTCTCGCAACAGAAGCTTGGACGATCCGAATAGGTCCAGACGTCTCAACCATAAACCCCAGTGAAGGAGCAATGATTAAGATTTGAACGCATCTCCAACTCTTACCACTCATCGGTTTCAGGGACTTTTAACCCTCTTTTCAAAGTTCTTTGCATCTTTCCATCACTGTACTTGTTCGCTATCGGCCTCCGGGAGATATTTAGCCTTAGCAGAGGGATACCTGCCGATTAGCTCAGCATTCCCAAACTGAGCGACTCGTGCTAGCAAGGAGTTAACCAACATGGCTCGTCGAGGAAATACGGGTAGGGCCACCAGTGGCAGCTCAGTTCTGTCAGTTCTGGAGACTACGTAGCCAGAGGGCGATTGGTTGCTCACCTGACGGGACGCGAAATGGTGGCTCTGGGGTGTTGGACCTGGTGGGATGGTGGGATATCTCGGCTAATTTCTGCTAGGTGGAACGACAGGGCCACCATTGGCAGCGTAGTTCTGAGAGTTAGTTGGAGGGCGACGACGATTGCACGGTTGCTCACCTGACGGACGTGAGGTAGGTGGCTCTGGGATCTTGGACTGGGATGGGGCGGTGGGATAGCTCTTGGTCGTGTCGACCAGCAAAACCCGCGATATGTGCTGGGTAGAACAACAGGGCCACCAGTGGCAGCCCTAACTTCTAACATGCCTTCTGCACTGACGATGTATTCTGTACTGGCGACTGCCTTCTGTACTGACGATGCCTTCTTAGTTAAGACGTGCCTTCTGTACTGACGCCTTCTTAGTGACGACGTGTCTTCTGTACCGACGACCTGCCTTCTGCACTGACGATGTATTCTGTACTGGCGACAGCCTTCTGTACTGACGGTGCCTTCTTAGTTAAGACGTGTCTTCTGTACCGACGACCTGCCTTCTGCACTGACGATGTCTTCTGTACTACTTAGCCGGAGGGCGACGATTGCACGGTTGCTCACCTGACGGGACGCGAGATAGGTGGCTCTGGGATGTTGGACTTGGTGAGATGGTGGGATAGCTCGGCTAATTTCTGCTGGGGTAGAACGACAGGGCCACCAGAGGAAACACAGTTCTGACGATTACTGAGCCGGAGTTCGGCGACGACTGCGTGGTTGCTCACCGGACGGACGCGAGGTGGTTGGCACTTGGGCTTGCTGGGCGTCATCCTTCGGCCGGCCTTCTTCGAGCTGGCGCCGGAAGGCGTACTTGACCGTGAACGAAAAGAACAGAGCCGCCAGCAACAGCATCGTCCGCACGTCGTCCGGAGAGCAGAAGTACGCCGCCGCAACGGACGCGACGCTGGCGGCGCCGGCGACGGTCCAGTCGATGGGAGGCATGGCGTCCCTACTCTTGCTCCCACCTACCACCTCCCCACCCTCCTGAAGGACGGGTTATCCCATTCTACAGTGGCTGTATAGTTCGTATTAAAAAAGGGACATTGATGGTGTGATCCGGTGGCCTTACTTGGGTGTACTCGGTAAGTACTTGGGAAGTTCACACGATGCAAAAAATCACCATTAAATTGCCTCCTTGGAGAGAGTCACTCGGAGCCGTTGTTCCTTCTCCATCTGCCAATTTAACATCCGTTTAATTCATGTCACACCTACCAAAGGATCATTCACGGTTCGCTCTCCTTAGCTGGCTTGCTGGTACCTTGGGAACGAGCTGACCGGCGAAGTTGGCTGCCCGGCGACTGCCTCAGTTGGGGAGATCGGTCCTCCTGGCTACCGCATCAGTCACAGCTCACCTGGCGAAGGCCTGAGTTGACTTCAATCTAACACAACTGGCTGCGGCGGGCCGGCTCACGATGCCTGGCTGCTCGCATTCGCCTCGCGGGACTCTGGGATTTTCCCAATGGCTCTATCCCGATGGACCGACGCCCAAGACTCCAGCTCAACTGGCGAAGGCCTGAGTTGGCTTCAATCTACACAACTGGCTGCGGCGGACTGATCCGGTTTGGTGGAGATCCGCGCTCCTGCCGGGGTTTGCTCGGGATTAGCTGAATTAAACACCTATTTTACCCTATTTGCGTGTACATGGGGTGTACTTGGCGAAGCGAGTTCTTAGTAAGCTCATGGGAAGTTAAGTTTAAAACTGTGGATCACACCATTGTAGGGCCCTTTTTGGTATCCTTCGTGGAAGAGAATGGTTCCGGGCGGTCTTCGACTACATGACGCGCACATTCCGTGTGCACCTCCGTGTAGGGAGTCACAGACCTGGTGTTGGCATCCGTCGGCTGCAGCATCAGTCAACCCGGTGGCGCCGCACACTCCTCAACTATTGTGTTGCGCCAAGATCAAGGGAGAGAGAGACGAGTTAGAGTGCAGGGACCATCTCTCCAAGGAGTATCCGGTCGCCCCACTACTACAGATCAATAAACATGCCGGCAGCCCCCCAAGTCGTACGGTCCGCCGTGCTCCTCAGCCACGGGCGTAGGGCAGCGCCGGGCGTTGGCGTCGCAGATCGAGGGCAGGGGGGGGGGGTCACCGTGTACAACGGAGCCGTCTGGCCAGGCGGCGCAGTCTGGGTGGGGTAGTTCCGCCAGGCGTTTCAGCACCGCTTGTTTTTTTTCTCCGCGTTGCAAGGTACCAGGGAAAGCCTGTTACACGGGAGCCAAGCTTCACGTGCTAAGGAATTATAGAGGTGGACGTGGCTTACCATGTGCACAAGCCAGGTTTGTGTTTCCGACGATCCCGAATGGGCGTACAGATTGGTGTCTTTCGACCTGTCGTGTGTTTGTGCAGTTCAGCATAGTCCGTGCTTGTTGGTGATCGGTGGGTTTCCCACCAGAAATGTTTGTTTTATCGTATCTTCTAGCTAGTCTGTTCCCGCGACCTCACAACGCCCAGTGCATTCGACACGGACCAGCCGAAACCACGTCGGTGAGCGTGACAGGAAGCGACTCTGCCACCACGACGCATACACTGTCTCCAACGACATCAGTGAGCGAAACTGCGAGTCGTTCGGGTACTGAGACTGCAGAAGCGACTCAGACGGCGCCGCGACACGAAGTCCGACAAAGTCCGCCCCTGCGACCTCGACCCCATCGCCGACTGCATCCGACACTGAGTCGCCGCAGCCAACCGACACCGCTTCGGTGAGCGTGGCAGGAAGCCGATTCAGATATCCTGCTGTGCATTGCTGTGCATTGCTGTGCATTGCTGTGCATTGCTGTGCATTGCTGTGCATTGCTGTGCATTGCTGTGCATTGCTGTGCATTGCTGTGCATTGCTGTGCATTGCTGTGCATTGCTGTGCATTGCTGTGCATTGCTGTGCATACTTGATCTCGTGCATTCGCCGAGTGGCCCTTTCTGCCCCATTCTGTTGCTTTTTGTATAAGCACCTGCTTTGTAGGAAATACTTGAGGAGGCTGCCAGTTGCAAAAGATCAAAGGAGGTGAATGTGCTGTAGCCCACACGAAACACAGGTGAATCTGGGTTCAGTGGCGGGCGTAAGCGTTCAACAAAAAAGACCCACTTTGTAGTTGTATTGTTTCTCCCCCTCTAGCCTCCTTCGAAGTAAGCACAAGGCAGCCCCTCGAGTATTTTCCGCTGGGCTCCTAGTAGCGAACCCGCGCGCATACAGACAGCATGACTGCTGTGTTGCGGGCTGCCAATTCATCCTGGGTTCCTCAGCGGTACGAGTGCGAAAACGGGAGAACACAACGGGCACAACCCTCGTACATTTTCTTTCATTTCTAGAGCAGTCTTGTCAATTTCTCTTTCTAAAGGCTGATCCCTTGGGTGTTTTCTTCTCCCAATGGTAGGCAAAGGCTCTCTGTTTTGAGATTGAGACGCGGCAAACCGGTCCGGCAAAGGTTAAAAGGCGGGCTCCTCTCTAAACGAGGAGACCCATCATAAAACACACCGCGTGCGAAAGACACGGAAAAGAGACCAGCCGGGTGGCACTTTTCCAGGACCTGGCTCCCTCGTCACTGAATACCGTAATTGGAATAATGTTGCGTTGGACTAAAGCTGGAACGGGTAAATGAGAGACCGGGTAAAGCCTGGGACACCCGGGGGGGTCTCCCAGGTAGTCTCCTGCGTGACTGCACCAGTGGTGGTTCTGCATCCTATGACAGCGGCACATGGGGGTCGAGCTGAGTATTGAGCACCCCAGGGGCAAGCCCCAAGATCGCGATGTTCTGAAGTACGCAACGTCACAAACAATTTCTGGAAGTAGTCTGTAGCGGCTTGTGCAGTCTATTGTCACAGATTGATGCTGCACATCAAGTTCAAAACTGCACAGACCAGGTGAACCTCGGCTTGCAGTTTGTTCCGGCTTGAAATTTGGCTTTTTCGCACAGAGGTACTGTGTGTTGGGATTTGGCGGTCAGGACTTTCGTTTCGTAAGTGAAAAAAGAATACGTACATAAACTACAGCTGTGCGCACTCGCGGAACTCACCTGCTTTGGTAAGTTTCATGTAGTACGCTGCCAACTACCAATTCTTAGTACCAACAATGCGTTGTTAACACTTAAAAAGTGCCGAACCGGGGAAAACCTGGGGCACCCAGCCCCTTTTTCGGGAGTGTCCCAGGTTATACCCGGTTCAGCATTAATCCAATTACGGTATCTCGTGTGCGTGCTTCCGTGTGTCACTACACAAAGACAGACCACATGAAGTCAAACTGAACAAGCAATCTTGACTGCTGTTTTCCCGGATAAGGTCCATTCACGCGCGTCTTCGGTACTCTACACCGACAACAAGACGCGTCCGTTTAAAAAAAGGAGGTTTGTGTGGCGGCCAGGGCTTACGCAGCTCTTTAGTCTTGGAGCTTAATACCTACTGAAAGTCAGTACGTAGGGTCAGGCAAAAAGAAATAGAGCATAGGGGGCTCACCTGTCAGTTGCATGTCTTTGCTCTGCCTCCTCTCCGGCCTCAACCCTCCAGTGTCGCGGTGGTAAGCAACAGCAGGATCTGCCGACTGGAATCCCCGGTTCTGCGGTTGATTCCCCAGATGAATCTGCAGAAAAGATAGTACGTGCTGATAACGTACTGATTTCTGCACGTGTGTACACGTACCGATTCAGCATGTGTACAAAAAGAAACTAAGAAAATTAACGTGCTGAAATCAGTACGTTCAGCATGCTGAACGTAAGGCCTGGTGGCGGCCGAGGACGTTCTCTACAGTGGTCGCAGCAAGTACTCCTGTGCCGTTGCCGGCTGTCTTTCGCACTAGGTTCCGCCGGTTAACTCGGCTTCGATCGGACCAGGTTCCCGCACTGCATCCGCGATCACCTCCTGTGTATCCTGGAACGGGTGCAATAGGAGGCCGTACCGTTAACCACAATAGGTCTCCTACCGGCGGCCAGCCCCCCGTAGCCGTGCGCCACCGACCGGAATATCCGCCTTGCGGCTCTGCTGCGTATGAATGGACCTTATCTGGGAAAACAGCTATCAAGATGCTGTTGAGTTTGACTCTATGTAGTCTGTCCTTGTGCCGTGACACACGGAAGCACGCACACGAGTGTGGAAACAGAGTCTCGAAGGGACAAGGCAGCGAGTTGTCGAAGGACAAGTCGTCTCTGAGCATGACGACGTCGCGAGGGCAGTTGGCAGACCAGCACTTGACCGCAACAGAGCGGCGGCAGACGAAGAGCGAAGTCGTTGCCTTCGTGTGGCACCGCCCCGCCTGCACGCAGAACGTCGTCTTCCGCTGCGACACCACCAGCATCGTCTCCGACGACTGCTTCAACGTGCGCGACTGACTGGAATATCCGCAGCAGAGCCGCCGTTAGAACAGCAGTCAAGATGCTGTTGAGTTTGACTCTATGTGGTCTGTCTTTGTGAAGTGACCCACGAGATATTCAGTGTGGAAACAGAGTCTCAAAGGGACAAGGCAGCGAGTTGTCGAACGACAACTCGTCTCTGAGCATGACGACGTCGCGAGGGCAGTTGGCAGACCAGCACTTGACCGCAACAGAGCGGCGGCAGACGAAGAGCGAAGTCGTTGCCTTCGTGTGGCACCGCCCCGCCTGCACGCAGAACGTCGTCTTCCGCTGCGACACCACCAGCATCGTCTCCGACGACTGCTTCAACGTGCGCGACTGACTGGAATATCCGCAGCAGCCTTCGTGTGGCACCGCCCCGCCTGCACGCAGAACGTCGTCTTCCGCTGCGACACCACCAGCATCGTCTCCGACGACTGCTTCAACGTGCGCGACTGACTGGAATATCCGCAGCAGCCTTCGTGTGGCACCGCCCCGCCTGCACGCAGAACGTCGTCTTCCGCTGCGACACCACCAGCATCGTCTCCGACGACTGCTTCAACGTGCGCGACTGACTGGAATATCCGCAGCAGAGCCGCCGTTAAAACAGCAGTCAAGATGCTGTTGAGTTTGACTCTATGTGGTCTGTCTTTGTGAAGTGACCCACGAGATATTCAGTGTGGAAACAGAGTCTCAAAGGGACAAGGCAGCGAGTTGTCGAAGGACAACTCATCTCTGAGCATGACGACGTCGCGAGGGCAGTTGGCAGACCAGCGCTTGACCGCAACAGAGCGGCGGCAGACGAAGAGCGAAGTCGTTGCCTTCGTGTGGCACCGCCCCGCCTGCACGCAGAACGTCGTCTTCCGCTGCGACACCACCAGCATCGTCTCCGACGACTGCTTCAACGTGCGCGACTGACTGGAATATCCGCAGCAGAGCCGCCGTTAAAACAGCAGTCAAGATGCTGTTGAGTTTGACTCTATGTGGTCTGTCTTTGTGAAGTGACCCACGAGATATTCAGTGTGGAAACAGAGTCTCAAAGGGACAAGGCAGCGAGTTGTCGAACGACAACTCGTCTCTGAGCATGACGACGTCGCGAGGGCAGTTGGCAGACCAGCACTTGACCGCAACAGAGCGGCGGCAGACGAAGAGCGAAGTCGTTGCCTTCGTGTGGCACCGCCCCGCCTGCACGCAGAACGTCGTCTTCCGCTGCGACACCACCAGCATCGTCTCCGACGACTGCTTCAACGTGCGCGACTGACTGGAATATCCGCAGCAGCCTTCGTGTGGCACCGCCCCGCCTGCACGCAGAACGTCGTCTTCCGCTGCGACACCACCAGCATCGTCTCCGACGACTGCTTCAACGTGCGCGACTGACTGGAATATCCGCAGCAGCCTTCGTGTGGCACCGCCCCGCCTGCACGCAGAACGTCGTCTTCCGCTGCGACACCACCAGCATCGTCTCCGACGACTGCTTCAACGTGCGCGACTGACTGGAATATCCGCAGCAGAGCCGCCGTTAAAACAGCAGTCAAGATGCTGTTGAGTTTGACTCTATGTGGTCTGTCTTTGTGAAGTGACCCACGAGATATTCAGTGTGGAAACAGAGTCTCAAAGGGACAAGGCAGCGAGTTGTCGAAGGACAACTCATCTCTGAGCATGACGACGTCGCGAGGGCAGTTGGCAGACCAGCGCTTGACCGCAACAGAGCGGCGGCAGACGAAGAGCGAAGTCGTTGCCTTCGTGTGGCACCGCCCCGCCTGCACGCAGAACGTCGTCTTCCGCTGCGACACCACCAGCATCGTCTCCGACGACTGCTTCAACGTGCGCGACTGACTGGAATATCCGCAGCAGAGCCGCCGTTAAAACAGCAGTCAAGATGCTGTTGAGTTTGACTCTATGTGGTCTGTCTTTGTGAAGTGACCCACGAGATATTCAGTGTGGAAACAGAGTCTCAAAGGGACAAGGCAGCGAGTTGTCGAACGACAACTCGTCTCTGAGCATGACGACGTCGCGAGGGCAGTTGGCAGACCAGCACTTGACCGCAACAGAGCGGCGGCAGACGAAGAGCGAAGTCGTTGCCTTCGTGTGGCACCGCCCCGCCTGCACGCAGAACGTCGTCTTCCGCTGCGACACCACCAGCATCGTCTCCGACGACTGCTTCAACGTGCGCGACTGACTGGAATATCCGCAGCAGAGCCGCCGTTAAAACAGCAGTCAAGATGCTGTTGAGTTTGACTCTATGTGGTCTGTCTTTGTGAAGTGACCCACGAGATATTCAGTGTGGAAACAGAGTCTCAAAGGGACAAGGCAGCGAGTTGTCGAAGGACAAATCGTCTCTGAGCATGACGACGTCGCGAGGGCAGTTGGCAGACCAGCGCTTGACCGCAACAGAGCGGCGGCAGACGAAGAGCGAAGTCGTTGCCTTCGTGTGGCACCGCCCCGCCTGCACGCAGAACGTCGTCTTCCGCTGCGACACCACCAGCATCGTCTCCGACGACTGCTTCAACGTGCGCGACTGACTGGAATATCCGCAGCAGCCTTCGTGTGGCACCGCCCCGCCTGCACGCAGAACGTCGTCTTCCGCTGCGACACCACCAGCATCGTCTCCGACGACTGCTTCAACGTGCGCGACTGACTGGAATATCCGCAGCAGCCTTCGTGTGGCACCGCCCCGCCTGCACGCAGAACGTCGTCTTCCGCTACGAAACCACCAGCATCGTCTCCGACGACTGCTTCAACGTGCGCGACTGACTGGAATTTCCGCAGCAGAGCCGCCGTTAAAACAGCAGTCAAGATGCTGTTGAGTTTGACTCTATGTGGTCTGTCTTTGTGAAGTGACCCACGAGATATTCAGTGTGGAAACAGAGTCTCGAAGGGACAAGGCAGCGAGTTGTCGAACGACAACTCGTCTCTGAGCATGACGACGTCGCGAGGGCAGTTGGCAGACCAGCACTTGACCGCAACAGAGCGGCGGCAGACGAAGAGCGAAGTCGTTGCCTTCGTGTGGCACCGCCCCGCCTGCACGCAGAACGTCGTCTTCCGCTGCGACACCACCAGCACCGTCTCCGACGACTGCTTCACCGACAGGTCCCCGGCGGCCAGCCCCCGGTAGCCGTGCGCCACCGCCCGGAATATCTGCAGCAGAGCCGCCATTCGGCCGTCGCTTCGCGCGACGGCTGGCAGCTCGGGCCTGCTCGCAAAGTGCTTCAACGCCGCCACCGAAGCTCGCCGACTGTCCACGGGTACGCCGCCGCCGCCGCCGCCGCCGCCGGCGGCGGCGGGCCCCCCGTCTGCGGGCAGACCCACTGCCCGCACGGGGCCGGTCCGCGTGATCAGGGCCGAGTCGATGACGAAGCCCTGCGTGAGGATCGCCGGCAGGTACGGCGCCACCAGCGCGCACAGCGACTCGTAGCGGGCGCGGCAGGCCCCGGGGTGCCGGAGCGCGGGTTCCGCCGCAGGTGGCCGGCAGCAGCAGCTGCTGCTGCTGCTGCTGGTACTGCTGCCGTACGGCAGCGCACGGCAGTCCGACCCGCAGGGACGGTGGTCCCAGCCAGGGAGCTGGGCGCGGTGACCGGTCTGTGGGTGCTGCTGCTGCTGCTGCTGCTGCTGCTGCTGGTGCTGCTGCTGCTGCTGCTGCCGCTGCTGCTGCTGATGTAGTTGTTGCTGTTGTTGTCGCTGTAGCTGTTGCTGCTGTAGCTGTTGCTGAAACTGCTGTTGCCTCTGCAGCTGTTGCGGTAGTTGTTGCTGCGGTTGCTGCGGTTGCCACTGCTGATATAGCTGTTGCTGCTGTTGCAGTTGTTGTTGCTGCTGGTGTAGCTGTTGCTGTTGCAGCTGTTGTTGCTGCTGATACAGCTGTTGCTGTGGGTACGGCTGCCGCTGCTGCTGCTGTCGCTGCTGCTGGTGTTCGGTTGCGGCGCGCGACGCGTACCTGCCGAGCTTCAGCGGTCGCAGCGGGTTCGTCTTGCCCTTTTTGACGCAGAACGGCAGCCGGAAGCAAGCGAACCTCGAGTAGGGTGCCGTGTCCACGGACCGGCACGCCATTTCCTCCAAATCTCCCTCCGGAGGCCGAAGCCGCTGCTGCTGCTGCTGCGGCTGCTGCTGGTGTGGTTGATGTTGATGTTGATGTTGATGTTGATGTTGATGTTGATGTTGATGTTGATGTTGATGTTGATGTTGATGTTGATGTTGATGTTGATGTTGATGTTGATGTTGATGTTGATGTTGATGTTGATGTTGATGTTGATGTTGATGTTGATGTTGATGTTGATGTTGATGTTGATGTTGATGTTGATGTTGATGTTGATGTTGATGTTGATGTTGATGTTGATGTTGATGTTGATGTTGATGTTGATGCAAATGTTGATGTTGATGTTGATGTTGATGAAGATGTTGATGTTGATGCAAATGTTGATGTTGATGTTGATGAAGATGTTGATGCAAATGCTGATGCACATGTTGCTGTTGATGCTGACCTTGATGCTGCTGCTGCTCGTGCTGCTGCCGCCGCCCCGGCCCCGGGCCCGGCACGGCGAAGGCGCGCTTGAGGAACGCCTGCAGCGCCTGCGTCGACGCGAAGGCGGCGCCGCCCGCGAGGGTGCCGTGCACGTGGAACGACACCTTTTCGGCGGTGCACGCGCTCAGCACCAGCAGCGTGGCCACCTCGCAGCCCAGCAGCTCGCGCACGGACAGCAGCAGCCGCGCCAGCACCGCTTCGAGGATCGCGCACGCCAGCCCGCTGACGCCTTCGCACGGCTCGTCCGCGTCGCCGGGCCTCGCGCTGCCGCCAGCGGGTGGGCGGACAGGTGCCCTTGTAGCATGCACGGAGGGCTGCAACAGCGAACTGCTCGTTGAGTGCGGCTCCAGTTCGGCTTCGTGCAATGGTGCAGAATTGGTGGGGGGCTGCAACAGAGACATGCCACTGCCATCAGCGGAGAAACAGGACCCCGTTGAGTTTGCCTCTGGTCTGACACTGTGCAGTGACGCGAGAGGCGCAGAATTGGTGGGGGGCTGCAACAGTGAAACGCCACTACTACTTCTCGTTGAGTTCGACTCTAGGTTCGGCTCTAGTTCGGCTTTGTGCAGTAATGACGCGAGAAGTGCAGAATTGGCGGGTGCAACGCCACTGCCACTGCCGTCAGCGGGGAAAGAAGACCCCGTTGAGTTTGACTCTGGCACGTCAGGCGCAGAATTGGTGGGAGGCCGCGGCAATGAAATGCCGCCGCCACTGCAGTCAGCAGCGGGGAAAGAATGCCCCGCTGACATCGGCCGTCCGACGTTGTGCAGCGGCGCGAGCGGGTTGGCGGGAGGTGCGGAACGAGTGGGAAGCCGCGACAACAAAACGCCACTGCCACCGCCGTCGGGGGGCCTTTTCGGTACCGGCAACGCGTGGCGGAGGCTATCGTATGCAGCAGCCGGCGCTGAGGAAGGTAAGCCAGCAGCTGAAGGCATGCCCCGGTTGGGCCATGAAGAAGGCATGCCCCGGTTGGGCAATGAAGAAGGCATGCCCCGGTTGAGCAATGAAGAAGGCCTATCGCAACCAAATTCAGCGGTTGGCGGCAGGTTCCCACGAGAGGCAGCCGAACAGGAGAAATTGCGACGATCGCCGGCGGTTGAAGGCATGCTCCGATGGGAATCAGCGGTTGCTAGTGGATAAGGCACATAGCGGAAGTCAGCGGTTGCAGGTATGTTCCGACTAGGCCCTGAAGAAACAGGCCTCGACGGCAAGGTCCGCTGAGAAGTAGCAGTTGCCAGCGAAGAAGGCAAGTCGCGACGAAAGTCAGCGCTTGAAGGCCCTGAAGAAGGAGGCCTCGACGACACGGCCCACTGAGAAGCGGCGGTTGCCAGCGAAGAAGGTAAGTCGCGACTGAAGACGGCGGTTGAAGGCATTGCTTGACGGTTGGCCTGATTAAGCCGGTCGATGGGCGCGTGAGGCTCGGACTGCTGGCGGGGCAGTTTGTAGTCGATGTCAAGATACAGGTCTACCGGGACGCCAGGCGGGATGACGGCGTAGTAGCACCTGTCTGCCTGCGGAGTGCTCAGGACCATCCCCGGCAAGCTATCCCTGTCTACGATGGCGAACGCCTTCGTGCCGTCCGCTTGCGAGTCGACCGCCACCACGTAGCTCTGGGGTCCGAGCTGGGCCCCCTTCAGCGCGTCGTCACGCTTGCTGCGGAACTGTGGCGGCGCCACGCGCTTCGTCATGCTCAGCGGGATCGTCTCGTCGCGCAGCAGGCTCTCTTCAAAATCGACGACCGAGTCCACGTCCGGCGTTCGGAATGGCGTGCTTTCGGGCGCACACGGCAACCCCCCACCACCACCACCACCACCACCACCACCACCACCATCACCCTCTGACGACGGCCTGCTGGGGGTCGCTGCTTGGGACCCGCGCGCCGAAGGTGCCGTCTCTTCCTCCGGGCCGAGAAGGGAATCCGGGCAAGAATTGACGCCAGCTCGATCTTGCGGTTTCAAGTCTCCAAGGCGAGGCCGGACGGTCAGCTTCGACGTTGCCGGTGTTTCGTCGAGAAGGGAATCCGGCTGAGGGGCAAAGACCGCCTCATCTTGCGGTTTCAAGTCTTCAAGGCGAGGCCGGACAGTCAGCTTCGTCGTTGCCGTTGTTTTGTCGAGAAGGGAATCCGGCTGAGGGGCAAAGACCGCCTCATCTTGCGGTTTCAAGTCCTCGGGGCGGGGCCGGAAAGTCAGTTTCGGCGTTGCCGTCTCTTCGTCAAGAAGAGAATCCAAGTGAGGGACATAGACAACCCGATCTCGCCGTTCCAGGTCTTCGGGGCGAGGCCGGAAGGTCAGCTTTGGCGCTGCTGTCGTCTCGTCAAGAAGAGAATCCAAGTGAGGGGTAGAAACAGCCTGATCTTGCGTTTTCAAATCCTCGATGCGTGGCCGGAAGGTCGGTAGTTTTGGCGTTGCCGTTGTCTCGTCGAGAAGGGAATCCAGGTGAGGGGCAAAGACGGCCTGATCGTTCCGGTTCAAGTCTTCGGGGCGGGGCCGGAAAGTCAGTTTCGGCGTTGCCGCCTCCTCGTCGAGAAGGGAATCCAGGTGAGGGACATAGACAACTCGCTCTTGCCGTTCCAGGTCTTCGGGACGAGGCCGGAAGGTCGGTTTTGGCGTTGCTGTCGTCTCGTCAAGAAGGGAATCCAGGTGGGGGACATAGACAACTCGCTCTTGCCGTTCCAGGTCTTCGGGACGAGGCCGGAAGGTCGGTTTTGGCGTTGCTGTCGTCTCGTCAAGAAGGGAATCCAGGTGGGGGACATAGACAACTCGCTCTTGCCGTTCCAGGTCTTCGGGACGAGGCCGGAAGGTCGGTTTTGGCGTTGCTGTCGTCTCGTCAAGAAGGGAATCCAGGTGGGGGACATAGACAACTCGCTCTTGCCGTTCCAGGTCTTCGGGGCGAGGCCGGAAGGTCGGTTTTGGCGTTGCTGTCGTCTCGTCAAGAAGGGAATCCGGCTGGGGGTCAAGGCTTTGCCCTCGCGGCTCGAAGTCGGCAACCGAGCCCGCGTCCGGCATGCTTCCAGGCGCACACGGTAGCCCACCCCCCTGCACCGGCTTGGGGGTCGCTGCTGCTTGTGACGTGTGCGCCAAAGGTGCCGTCTCTTCGTCGAGAAGGGAATCCGGCTGGGAGACAGCTTGATCTTGCGGTGTCAAACCTTCGCGGCGAGGCGGGGAAGTCAGCTTCGGCGTTGCCGTCTCTTCGTCTTCGTCGAGAAGGGAATCCAAGTGAGGGGTAGAGACAGCCCCATCTTGCGGTTTCACGACTTCGGGGCGGCGCCGGAACGTCGGTTTTGGCGTCGCCGAAGTTTCGTCAACCAGGTGGATTTGACGGATGGTGAGACGGCTGCCTCGTGCATCTTCTTGTGCATCTGGAAAGCGCAGCGTAATACCGGTGGTGGTTTGTGAGACAGGCTTTTGGCAGCACTCCCGCCCATTTCGTGCATCGTCTCGTGGCAAGGTGATTCCGCTGCTGACGGGAGCATCGATCTCTTGGCAGTCACCGTGTCCGCTTGGTGTTTCTCGTTGTGCGTCCGGTGAGAAAAAGGTGATGCCGCGGGCGACTTGAGGGGAAGCGCGGCTATCGTCTCGGTTGTCCTCCTGCTCGTCCGGAAAGGACGCAACACCGTTGGTGGTTCGCACGGCAACCTTTTCGCAGTCACTTCGTTCGTTTTCTGATTCCCCTCGTGCGTCTGGACAGGGCGAGGCTATGCCGTGGGTGACTTGCGGGGCATCACGGCTACCGTTTTGGTTGTACTCTCTCTCGTCTGGAAAGGACGCGGCAATGCCGGTGGCGATTCGCGAGACAACCTCTCGGCGGTCACCTCCACCTCGTCCGTATTGCGTTCCTCCTTGTGCGTCTGGAGAGGGCGAGGCTATGCCGTGGGCGGCACGGCTACCGCTTTGGTTACACTTCCGCCCGTCTGGAACGGACGCGGCAATCCCGGTGGTGATTCGCGAGACAAGCCCTTGAGAGTCACCTCGTCCGTTTTGCGTTCCTCCTTGTGCGTCTGGAGAGGGCGAGGCTATGCCGTGGGCGGCACGGCTACCGCTTTGGCCACACTTCTGCCCGTCTGGAACGGACGCGGCAATGCCGGCGGTGTGTCGAGAGACAAGCCCTTGGGAGTCACCTCGTCCATCTTGTGGTTCTCCTTGTGCGTCTGGGCATGTGACGCCGTGTTCGTCTGTGCTTCGTCGTTCGCAGCCGCGTGGTCGGTCTGAAGGCAGCTGCTGAGCGTCCGCCATTGAAGAGGGCAAAGACACTTCTCTGCACATGTTCCACGGGCTCTGCTCTTGGTCTGGGTCGCCGGCTTGTGCAAGGCACTCGGAAAGGATGTCTGGCGACAATCCAAAGGCGGACACTTCCTTGAGATCTCCGCCGGGAGCCGTGCACACACCAAAGTCTACATCCAAGTCTCTGACGTCGACCCGCAACAGGCCTCGTTCGCCGCTGATTACACTGGGTCCACCCCTGTGTTCGAGTTCGAGCAGCCGTCTGGCCGGTCTGTATGTGAAGCCTGGAGCCGGATTCCCCGATGCCTGGGCGGCGTTCGTGCAGGGTGCGTTCGTTGCCTCATTTCTTGCACTTTGCGCAGCTGGTACTGACTCCGCACAGGAAGGGTCCTGCGGATTCGACGCTCGTCTCCGCTTTGGGCACTGGTTGGCTCGCACGTCGGCACCAAAAGAGGGGCAAAGCTCCCGTTCGGTTACCTGGTTGCTTCCACGTCGCGCTGCTTGTAAATCTGCGCTGAAAGTGACCGTTTTGCTCGATGCCTGGGAGGGGTTGCCCGTTGCCTCATCATTTGCACTTAGCGCGGCTTGTTGATCTGCACTGGAAGGCACAATGTCCCACGAGACCTTCTCGTCCGACGCTCGTCTCGCACGTTTTGGGCACCGGTCGGCTCGCACGTCGGCACCAAAAGAGGGGCTAAACTCCCGTTCGGTTGCCTGGTTGCTTCCACGTCGCGCTGCTAGTAGATCTGCGCTGAAAGTGACCGTTTTACTCAATGCCTGGGAGGGCTTGCCCGTTGCCTCATCATTTGCACTTAGCGCGGCTTGTAGATCTGCACTCGAAGGTACAATGTCCCACGAGACCTTCTTGTCCGACGCTCGTCTCGCACGTTTTGAGCACCGGTCGGCTCGCACATCGGCACCTAAAGAGGGGCTAAACTCCCGTTCGATTGCCTGGTTGCTTCCACGTCGCGCTGCTAGTAGATCTGCGCTGAAAGTGACCGTTTTACTCGATGCCTGGGAGGGGTTGCCCGTTGCCTCATCATTTGCACTTTGCGCGGCTTGTAGATCTGCACTGGAAGGCACAGTGTCCCACGAGACCTTCTCGTCCGACGCTCGTCTCGCACGTTTTGGGCACTGATCGGCTTGCGCGTCGGCAGTGAAAGAGGAGCTGAACTCCGGTTCGGTTGCCTGGTTGTTCCCACATCGCGCTGCTAGTAAGTCTGCGCTGAAAGTGACCGTTTTGCTCGATGCCTGGGAGGGCTTGCCCGTTGCCAGCAGGTCTGCGCTGAAAACGACCGGCTTACTCGATGCCTGGGAGGGCTTGCCCGTTGTTGCCTCATCTTTCTCTTTTGCACTTTGCACGGCTGGCGGATCTGCACGGGAGGGGACGATGTCCCACGACCGCACGTCAGCACCAGAAGTGGGCTGAAGCTCGTGTTCTGCGGCACTCCCATGTGATCGGGCGGCGCTCTCGGTTGCCGTCGCGTTGCTTCGTCGCGCTGCTGGCAGGTCTGCGCTGAAAACGACCGTTTTACTCGATGTCTGGGAGGGCTTGCCCGTTGTTGCCTCATCTTTCTCTTTTGCACTTTGCACGGCTGGCGGATCTGCACGGGAAGGGACGATGTCCCACGACCGCACGTCGGCACCGAACGAGGGCAGAAGCTCGCGTTCTGCAGCACTCCCGTGTGATCGGGCGGCGCTCTCGGCTGCCGCCTCGTCGCTTCGGCCTCGTGCGGTCGCTGGGCCTGCGCTTTCGGCGACTTTTCGCCGCCTTTTCCTCGCACTCTCCGACGACGACGGCCGAGCGACGCGTTCGCCCCCCTCGACACGGCGCGCAGCCCCTGCACTGGCGCTGTCCGGCGCCTGTTGGCGCGATTTCACGACGGTCCACACCTCGCGAGACGCGCGAGGTGCGGGAGCCCCTTGGACACATGGTTTGCCCGGAGTCACGAGAAGGCACCCTTCGGCTTGTTTTGCGGGTTGTGGTGTTTGCAGGCACCCTTCGGCGTGTTCCGCGGGTTTTGGTGCTGGAAGGCACCCTTCGGCTCGTTTTGCGGGTTGTGGAGTTTGCAGGCACCCTTCGGCGTGTTCCGCGGGTTTTGGTGCTGGAAGGCACCCTTCGGCTTGTTTTGCGGGTTTTGGATTTTGTAGGCACCCTTCGGCGGGTTGTGCGGGTTCTGAAACTTGCAGGCACTCTTCGGCTTGTCTCGGGGGTTTTGGAGGTTGGTTCGCGGCTCGTTCGGGTGCGGAAGTGTCGGATTTTGCCTTGATGGCAGGGGGCTCGGATTTGCCGGCCAGGTTCGGAAGGTCCACGCTCGGATCGTTCGCCTTGCGAAGCACCCATCCCCCGATCCCCGTTGATTCGCCTTCGTTTCCGAAGTCAACGTGCCGCAACAAGTCTGACACGTCCCCACTGGTCTGTTTGCTTTTGCCGTCGAAAGGACCATCTGCCAGTGTCCGTTGAACCTGGCAGCGCGCCTTGCTGCTGGCACCACCATCTTCATCGTTTTTCAAGTCAACGTGTCGCAACACGTCTGACACGTCCCCGCCGGTCGGTTTGCTTTTGTCGTCGAAAGGACCATCTGCCAGTGTCCGTTGAACCTGGCAACGCGCCTTGCTGCTGGCACCACCATCTTCATCGTTTTTCAAGTCAACGTGTCGCAACACGTCTGACACGTCCCCGCCGGTCGGTTTGCTTTTGTCGTCGAAAGGATCCTCTGCCGGTGTCTGCTGAACGTGGCGGCAACCCTGCTTGCTGCTGCCACCCACAGTTTGCAATCGGAGTTCTCCATCGCTTTCCAAGCCAACGTGCCGCGTCAAGGCGGGCAAACCCCTGCTGGTTCGTCTGACTTTGGCAGCGGAACGACCGTCCAACTGACTCTGGAAGGCTTTGCGTCTTCCACCTGTTTTGTTCTCGGGCGGTGGAGGCTCTCCGCTCGCTCCGTCGCCGCTGCTTCGCATCCCGGACATGCGCGGGTCATCAGACGACAGCAGGTCCAATCGCTTGGTTTTGGCGGCGGAACCGAGCGGAGAAGGAAACAGAGGGCACGCTGGGCCGTCGTCAACACGGGTGATCGTCCCCGGCAAGGCTTGCCCCAGGGACGGGCCTGTTTTGCTTGACACCACTGGGGTCCATCCGATTGCGGTCTGATCGCTGTCGCAGGAAAGCTGGGTGATCATATCAGGAAGCGGCGAAGGGAACAGCAGACACTTATCGTCAGCGCGCGCTTCCACCTTCGATAAGGCAGCTTGCCACCTGGGGCCTAGGGACGGGCCTGTCTTGCCTGGGACGACTGGGGTCAACCCAATGGCGGTCTGATCGCTGTCGCAGGAAAGGTGGTTGATCTTATGAGGAAGCGGCGAAGGGAACAGCAGACACTTGTCGTCATCACGCGCTTTCATCTCCAGTAAGGCTGCTTGCCACCTGGGGCCTGGGGACGGACCTGTCTTGCCTGGGACGACTGGAGTCCACCCAATGGCGGTCCGATCGCTGTCGCTGGAAAGCTGGTTGATCTTGCCAGAAAGCGGTGAAGGGAATAGAAGACACGCCGGGTTCCGGTCATCACGCGCTTTCACCTCCGGTAAGGCTGCTTGCCACCTGGGGCCTAGGGACGGGCCTGTCTTGCCTGGGACGACTGGGGTCCACCCAATGGCGGTCCGATCGCTGTCGCTGGAAAGCTGGTTGATCTTGCCAGAAAGCGGTGAAGGGAATAGAAGACACGCCGGGTTCCGGTCATCACGCGCTTTCACCTCCGGTAAGGCTGCTTGCCACCTGGGGCCTAGGGACGGGCCTGTCTTGCCTGGGACGACTGGGGTCCACCCAATGGTGGTCTGATCGCTGTCGCAGGAAAGCTGGTTGGTCTTGCCAGGAGGCGGCGAAGGGAACAGAAG
>JAPJBO010001127.1:0-22500 GCA_030068145.1 Diplonema papillatum | reverse complement strand
GGCTTGTGCGATTGTGCAGCGCCCCGATGCGGTTCTTGCGGAATCGAGTAGCCACTAGAAAGTGGGCCGTCTGGTGCCGGTCTGTGCGATTGTGCGGGGAAAATGGTTGGAACGGCTTCTTGCGGGTTCAAAGCACCCGTGGCACGTCGGCGAGTTTGCTCGGGTCTCGCAGGCGTGAGAGGAGAGAAAGACGAGCGTTCGGGCGTCGCTAGCGCATCGTGACGCTGACGGGCTGTCTCCCGGCCGCGGCGCGCGAGCTTCGAAAGCGTCTCTGGCGTTGACTCGGCGGACAAGAAGATGGGAGAAAGGCTGCCGGCCCCGCCACCAGGCGTGTGCACGCGGCGCTCCCGCACCGGAGTCAGCTCGTCGTCGACTCGGGCCTTCGACCCAGCTGCCGCTGCTGGAGACGGGCACGCAAAGATGTCGGGGGACCAGACATCACTCATGCAGAGCTTCCTTTCCTTGCGTTTATCGCCGTCGATCCCGGGGCAAGGGTCGATACTTTTCGGGTGTCTTTTGTCGCCTATGAGTTTTGAGAGTTAAAGTTCGCTTAAGAACCCCCGAGTGACGTTTGTGAAATTCTTAGAATTCGGTCCGTAATAATAATGCAGGTTTCAACTAGGCACGCAGTTGTCATTTTACTATTGACTTGACAACTCTGCCCCGTTATAGGTGTTCACTCGGCACCGGAGTCAGCACGCCAAGATGTCGGGGGACCCGGCAGCACTCATGCAGAGCTTCCTTTCCTTGCGCTTTATTTTCGATTTCTTGTGTGTCGCCGTCGATTCCGAGGCGAGGGACGTTTTTGGGTGCCATTTGTTGTCGCCTACGAGTTTTGAGAGTTAAAGTTCGCTTGAGATTCCGGGATTTTAGGGCCGGAGGTCTTAACTATGCAAGGACGCGCAGTTGTCGTTTTACTATGGAGTTGACAACTCTGCCCCGTTATAGGTGTTCACGCGGCACCGGAGTCAGCACGCAATGTTGTCGGGGGACCCGGCAGTCATGCAGAGCTTCCTTTCCTTGCGTTTCATCTTCAATTTCTTGTGTGTTGCCGTCGATTCCGAGGCGAGAGACGTTACTTTTTGGGTGTCTTTTGTCGTCTATCATGAGTTTTGAGAGTTGAAGTCCGGGATTTTCTTTTAGGGCCGGAGGTCTCAACTACTAGGCACGGGCACGCAGTTGTCAGTTGGGGGTTCTGTCTTCCAGTCAAGGTTTGCTATTAGTCGTGGTATCGCGGATGTGTCCTCACACTCACCGTGTTGTCTGCGGAGGAGCTCGGAAGTGCTCATTGTACTCCCCGTTTGACAGAGGGGGGAGACAGGCACGACTCTTCCATAAGCAGGAAAGGGCCTTCCAGGCATGGCTTACGCTCCGTTTTCGGCCTCAGAGAAAATACGTGTGGTCCACATGTGGGCGCTTAAGGTTCGAGGGGGAAAAAACCTTTCCCCCTATGTGCAACGGCAAAAAAAATAGCGTCGCTAGGTGCTACTGGACTTTGACGACACCTGGCTGTGCGGCCTTGACCACTAGTGGGCCTAGACTCCCCTGCATGTGGACCAATAAATCAAAATCCACATGTGGTGCCTGTGGATCCACACGTGGGGAACAAAATCCAATAGAGATTTAACATGTGGAAATCCACACGTTCCACACGTGGAGCGTAAGCCTGCTTCCAGGCTGCGTGGCACTTCGATGTTCTCCAAAGAAAGGCAGCAAGGAGGACTCGGACATCATTGTGCAAACAAAAAGAAAATCAGAATGGTCGATAATGAGCTTGCAAGTGTTCAAGGCTATCGAGATTGGGCAAAAAAGTTGGAAGTGTTCGAGGATGGGCAAAACTATAAGAAGGTGTATTATAGTGGGATGTGCTGATGACCTCCGCCAGGTGATCAGCACGTGCCGTAGATTCTGCCAAAAAAGGCGCCTGCGCACAGGTGTAAATCGGGCCCATTTTCAAGCGTTTTGTTGTGGTTTAGAGGTCCGGTGTTTTAGGGTCTCCGGTTGACCATTGAAGCTGTGAGGTAGTATCAGGGAAGTAGGTATGATTATACACTTCAACCACGGCTAGCCAAGTTTGTAAGTGTTGCGACCGACACCGAGAAGAAATTCGCTTTGAATTTAGTCTTGGGGGGCCCACGTACGTTGAGCATTGAGTTCTGTAAAGTGCCAGTGCCATCGAGGCAAGCGAGCACTGTTCACGGGCTAGTGTTACTTTGTATGACGTCGCCCGTTGGGGGAGTCAACGACGATGAGGACGAGGTCCCAGGTCAAGTTCTATTCCCGCTCGCGTTCGCGGTGCGGATTTTTTCCGCGCCGTTTTGGCTGTTGCGGGGGCGATGGAAAAGGGGTCAGGCAGGGCGCAGGGGGTCCCTGGGTCTCGTGTCAAGGCGTTTTTACACAACGCTTCTGTTCTCGGCCGGGGTCGTGCCCTCCGGTAGCGAGGGATGAACTGCAAAATACGTGTGGTCCACGTGTGGGCGCTTATGGTTCGAGGGGAAAAAAAAAACCTTTCCCCCTATGTGCGACGGCAAAAAAAAAATAGCGTCGCTACTGGACTTGGCGACACCTGGCTGTGCGGCCTTGACCACTAGTGGGCCTAGACTCCCCTGCATGTGGACCAATGAATCAAAATCCACATGTGGTACCTGTGGATCCACACGTGGGGGAACAAAATCCAAAAAAGAGAGAGAGAGAGAGAGAGAGAGAGAGAGAGACGAGTTAGAGTGCAGGGACCATCTCTCCGAGGAGTATCCGGTCGCCCCACTACAAACTAACTACACTAAAAAGAATTAACGTGTGGAAATCCACACGTTCCACACGTGGAGCGTAAGCCCTGCTGCAACGGGAAGACGCAGGGACCAGGGTGCAAACGGGCTGAGCACGAACGTCTCTCGCGGAGGGTCACGTGCACCCGTCTCACCTTTCAAGGTCAACATAACGGGCCAGTCTGCTCGCTTCGGGCGGACTTCCTCGATCGCTTCGCATTGCGCGTCTTCCCTGTTGAGCAGGGGTTGCCATGCAGCTCGTGCCCGTCTACGGTTTACAGAAACGGGAATGGGAGGGAGTAGCGGGTGCTTGGATGCTTTGGGAATTTTAAGGTACAGCACTCATTGCAGACAGAAAAAGGAGTTGGTACGCGTAGGTGGGTTCAATAAATGCGCGCGGTAAGACCGGCGCGAGGCGAGACTGGAGGCAGCAGGTAAAGTTCGGGAAACAGTAAAGTTCGGGCGAAGCAAAGTTCGGGTCCTGGTGATGCTGAGTTCGGCGCGTGGTTGCAAGTTTGGCCTGTGATGGCAAGTTCGGCGCCGGTACCCGCCCCCCCGACTTCGTTTTCCCGTGCCAAATACCGCGAGATACTGAGAAACTCCGCAAAAAACGCAAGTCTCGGGCACATTAGACCCCGTAACCCGACAAACCTCGAAAACAATCTTCGGCCGGAAAAGGGTTCAAACCCCGGGCCTACCGGCCTGAAGGCCGACACCTGCTCACTCTGCCACCCCGTGTGCATTTCTTTTTTTGAGTAAACGCAGTGGTTTTCCGCTTCGCCAACAAAATGAAATTGGTTGGCTAAAAAATGTCACGGTTCACAAAAAGAGGTCAAATAATTTTCTCTCTCGACCGATCTTTTTGCATGGTGTTAGGAGGGCCGGCGGGTTGTGGCTTCCGGCTTAGATGGAATTCCTGTGGCAAAAAAAAGTTTTTTAGCCTAACCCCATTTTCGTGGAAAAAGGTTTTTTAGGCGAAAGAATATTGTTTACCCAACACTGAGTAAACGTCTCAGGGTACCCATTTCTATCTCCCTGGATCGTATTCGGGCCACTTTGGCACTCACACGGTCAGCCTGTGCAGCCGTTTTTTTACAGAGACTGGGCCAGGACTCACGTTCAGGAGCCAAACCCTGAACACCTGGAAAACTAGTGTAGGAGGAATCGAACCGCGGTTGAATGGGATAATAGTCCGCCGTCCTAACCACCTGACCATTTCGGCAGGGGGAAAAACACTAGCTCCCGCACTATTATGTAGTCAAAAACACTACACTTTCAAACTCGTTTACAGAAAAGTGGGGTTGGCTCGAATAGAGGCTATTCACATTGCATGTTCATAGGACCCCCAGCCTCAAAAAAATTCTTTAGGTTCAATGCGCAGGTGCAGATTGCCGATTAGACCCGGCACAGATGATTTGTGAGCTCGGAGTCCACATCCACTCATCTGGGGTCTTGCAGAATTCTGAGAAGCCCTCTCCGGAGACACGGCACCCGCATTCTTTGGGGCACAGATAGAAGGGGGGCCGTAATGCTGCACCTTTGAATCCAGATCCCACCCCGCTTTCGGGCCGGCTGCAGGGAAAGTGGCTACCAGCGACACCACAATAGGAATCTCCCAAAACTACCCGATATTTGTGCCTAGACCAGGTGGCTTTGGCCTTTGTGGCACTGAGTGAAACACCTGTCCGCTTCCGATGGGCGGTCTGGAAAGTGGCACGAAGACGCGAATCTTTCCTGGAATTCCGAAACGTTGTTATGGTACCGTCGATCCCGAGGGACGATCAGTTTGGTGTCTCGCGACCTTAAGGGCAAGGGATTTTGATGACGCGAGTCAGTTCGAGTAGGAGGGAAGAAGTGCGTAGTTTTGTTTTATTCTTTTTTACTTGTTAGTTGTCGACAACTTGATTTGTGTTGAGGTGTCATTCAGATGTAAATCTAAAGCCGCCCACGTCAAATTTTGTTAAGCATTGAGTTCTTTTAAGTACATGAACCACACGGATTAACTTAAGTTAAGCAGCGGCTGCCAAAACTTGCCGTGACACCTATAATCAAAGTAAGTAGGAAAGGAGAAAAGTCGTTTAAAGAAGAGAAGAAGTAGTAGTAGTAGAAGTAGTAGTAGTAGTAGTCATACATGTACGCCTATATACATATATATATATATATATTTAGCCTATATTCGATTATTTTCGCGTTTTTCCCAACAAATAATAAGAATATAGGCGAGATATAGGCTCATATAGGCGAAATATAGGCTAAACATGGGCTAAATATAGGCTAAATATAGGCATACCTACCCTCCCCCGTGCATAAGATGGATGAAAAACTCGGGTTTTGGCAGTATCCATCTTAAACACGGGGGCACTGTAGACTACAGTGTTGTCACTTTGCACAGAGGTACCTCACCCCCGTGTTTATGATGGATTGGCATTCTCGCCCGTTATCCATCTTAATCAAGGGGGTTTGGCTATCCATCTTATGCACGGGGGGGGGGGGGGTAGGTATAGGCGAAAGAAATTGCGCAATATTGTTGTGCAATATTTTATTCAAAAGTATTCCTGGTCACCATCTGGACCGAGAGTCGTGCAGAAACGCGCTGTTTTGTGCGGAATTCGTACGCAAACCCGATGATCCGCAAACCCGATAATCCGGTAGCCAACGAGCTGAAAGCGCCAATAACGACGTGTCAGGGTTGGCTGACTGGAACAATTAGGTCGTAGACCCGGCGGATATACCGGGCAAACCATAAACTTGCCACGCTACTACAGCCGCAAGTCGCACACTTCGCTCTTTGCGGAGAAGAAGTCATTCACTTCGGCCGTGGGTGTCTCCGCTGGCTTTTTGTGTCCTTTCATCTTTGCACGCTGCTGCTGTTGTAATCCGCTGAAGTCGGCTCTGGGTGGTAAGGAGGCGCACCACTCGTCGTAAACCACCGTATCGCTCGGCAGGCAGCACCGTTTCTACACCAGTTTCTCAAATCGGGCGAGGGCAACTGCTGCACTTGCTGCAGCGGCGGCCACTCCAACGTGCTTCATGGCATGTCAGCCGCGTGAGTCGTGCTTCTTACCTGGCGGCGTTTTTGACTGTCGTCGTCGGCTTGTCATTTGTCGGGTTTGCGTCTACGCGCCGGGCTGCGCTGCAGGCAAGGTCAGCGCGAAAGCATTGCCTTTCGGCTTGTGTTTGCTGCCCTTAGAACGCCTTCGTTTGCGCTTTGGCGCTGGCTTCTTTTCAGCCGACTTTCTGTCTTCGCTCTCGGCGTCGGGCTCTTCGTTGTCAGACTCGGTCGGTGTTGCGACCGAGTCAGCCGACCCAGACGAGGCGTCAGAAACGACCAGCTTTCTCTTGACCATTCTTCTCCCGTTCTGGAAGAACAAGAAGGAACCCCACACGTGGATACGTGTTGGCAGTCGTGTTTTCACACACTCATGCAAACTAGACCGCCGTCGACCAACCTGTTGTCGACCACACTCGATGCGAAGATGTCCTGTTCTTGGTGAACGTGCTCTAAACGCGGACAATTGCTGCTTCGACGGCATGACACAGCCTTTGTTGTGCACGAAAGCGAAGCAAACATGGACCCAGCTATGCGTACATTCTTCAATCTGTGACAGCCTTCATCATGCACACAAGCAAAAGCACGTAGTCAAAGTCGAACCTAACTACGTGACCTTGGGTCACTGTTTTGTCGCGAGAACATGTTCCAGCAGCCTTTCTCAGCTTCTGACAGCACAGAGCCGCGTTTCTGCACGAGAAAACAGCCAGGGAAGTCAACAGGAAAATATTAATAGGATATTATCTTGAATATTTCTCAAATATTTCTGTATTATTTTATATTATTTCTGAATTTATTTCGGCTATATGCGCCTATATGCTATTATTTTGTTGCCTACATGCGCCTATAAAAAATATATAGGCGTACATGTATGAGTAGTAGTAGTAGTAGTAGTATGTGTCGTCTGCCGAAGCAGCCGGAGACAGCAGGCGCAGGGGGCAGGACTTGCTTTACTTTTCTCTTCTTCATGGAGACCCGCCCCCGGCATCCCGACTGTCCAAACACTTTCGAGAAAGTTTGCGCCTATTGTGATGAGGTGGTTGACCAGGCCCCCACGAAGCCTTATACACAACACGACGGCTACAACACGAAGATGCAGCCCTGCTTAGGTGTGCACTCAGCCATCAGGCCAATGGCTGCTAAGCACCCCCCGACCGGTCGATTTGCCACTTTTGTGGCCCTCTATTCGCCGGGCGGTGCTGTCAGCACTTGTTCCGCGTCGCATCAAGTACATGATGCTGGCAGTTGGGGGATCGGCGACTGCGACTCAATTAAGGTGCGGTAAACAGTGTCGCCACGTGAAGGCCCCCCCCATGACACCATGAAGAAGAACTGTGAAAACGGGTTTTTGCCTGGAGGCTTTTCGTGTTATTCTGCAGGGATGCTTTGAGCTATCTTTGTGTCTATGCTTTCAGTCGTCTTCTTAACCATGGTTAAGTGCGCAAATGGTGTCAGCCGAAGCTGGTAAAGCTTCGGCGCCGCCCACCTTATGTTTGTTTAGCATTGAGTTCTTTTAAGTACATGAACCACATGGATTAGCACGCACTGCGTCGCCGCTTAAGGTTACTTTATGACGTCGTCACCTGTCATTGCGTCGTCAAGGTCGAGTACTTGTGGCGCCAGGGGCGCTGGGCTTTCTTGCGGTTCCGGGGATTGCGTGGGGGGGCACAGGTGCGGACAGGCCTGCACGTTTTTCACTCTTGAGGGCACTGGAGTGCTTGGGGACGTCGGACGTTTCTGGTAGCTGCTTGCTTTAAGGGCCTTCCTCTTTCTTCGTTGCACCCCTGACTCGGGTGTGGTCGCCTTCGCCTTCTTCCGCTTGCGGCCGGCGATCGGGCTCTCCTCCGGGGTGCCGAGCACCCTCTTTTTAAACGCTGGTTGCTTAGAATTGAGTTCTTTTAAGTACACGAACCACATGGATTAGCATGCACTGTTTAGCAGCGGCTGCCAAACATCCCATGGCGCCGCGCAAGGTGTGTTTTGTTTTCTTTTCGACTGCTTTTGATGGGGCATGCAGGCCTGATATGCAACAACAACAACAACAACAACAACAACAACAACAACAACAACAACAACAACAACAACAACAACAACAACAACAACAACAACAACAACAACAACAACAACAACAACAACAACAACAACAACAACAACAACAACAACAACAACAACAACAACAACAACAACAACAACAACAACAACAACAACAACAACAACAACAACAACAACAACAACAACAACAACAACAACAACAACAACTACAACAAACAACAACAAACAACAAGAACACAAAAAAGAAAAAGGCTGCACCGTGTCCAGGAACGTGACGGTCAACCGGTCGACCACAGCTCACAAAGCTTGAGTCGGAGGCAGCCCAGTGCTACAACCCCGTCCGCTCTGTCCTGTGGCTGACCGTCTCTACAAGCTTGGAGGGCTACCGCCTTGAGAAATGAAGGGCTGGGGCGATCCACCTAATTTCTAGCAGAAGAAATCACAGAATTTTAAATCAATTCACAACTTTTCACAACTTTTCGTCGTCTTGTTGCGTTAGTGGGGAGTCATTTGCAAGCAAATGAGTACCACACTATGCCAGCTTTTCGCTACGTGACTCCAGAAGGGTCACTTTTTCCGCGCTTTCGGCGCGGCGCAACTCTAGTCGGTTGCAACTGTTCTTGGAAACTACTGACGATTTCATAATCCGAAAAGGAATCGGAATCTTCGCTTTCTCGTTTGCGCCGGTAGGCACGCCGCGATGCGGAGGACGCGAGTAGCCGGGAAGAGCCGGCGGGAGGGCGCGATCGTTGTGTGACCCGTGGAGGGTCGGAACCAGAATCAGTAAAAGGGCCCGAGTCAGGGCCTGCCATCGAAGAGGGCCGGGCGGGGCCGGGTGGGCGCGGTGTGTTCGGGCCGGCGAGGCCAGTGCCGTCGTCGCCGAGATCGGCGCGTCGTCGTCGTCGTGCGCGCAGCGCGGCTGCGGGAGAGGCCGTGGGGACAACTTTTCGTCGTCTTGTTGCGTTAGTGGGGAGTCATTTGCAACTTTTCACAGCTTGGTACTGCTTGGGTACGGCCTCCATAGGCCCTGGTTTACCCCTCCTGGCCCCCCCCCCCACCCCCCCACCCCACCCCCCCCCTCAGGCCCTTGATAACTTGAGAAAAATCGTCTGTCCGGCCGCCGAGGCCCACCCAGCTCGTTTGACCACATAATGCTGCCGGTGGCCCTCTGATGGCCCTTCCTCCTCAATATCCATTTGCACTCTCTGGCCGATGGCGTGATGCGAGATCCGAGAACAAGGAGAAATGACTCGAAGGCACCGACGATCGATGGCTGAGACCCAAAATGGCTTTGGCCAAGGTCTATAGTCCTACTTTGAACTTCGGGGACTCTAGACTCCCACCTCGAACTAAGCATCGCCCGAACTTAGCTTCGCCAGCCTAAAGAGCATACACCCTGTCGCCACTTCCCGGGGAAGGCTGAGGCCCCCGTGTCAGCAAAGCCTAGGTCGTTGATGGCTCGTGCTAGATATCCTATCTGCAACCCTTTTTCGGCAAACGTTTCCCCAGGCAGCTTGGATCGCGTGTAGGCCTCAAAATCCAAAGCGAGTTCCACGCCGGTCGTGGGGAGAGGGGGGGTGTTGACCCAACGTAGATTCCTTAGCCAGTAGACTAGCGACGCCGCGAAGCGCGTCCCAATCTGCTTCGTGAGGAGCTCACGGCTGTCCCTTGCCAGCTCAACGTCATATCTCCCTGCCGCGGCGGAGGCAAGCTCCCAGGGGCGCGTCGTCGCGATATTGTGCTGCGCTTGCGCCATCTCGATGGAGATGGTCCCGATCAGCTTCTGGACCCTCTCCACGAGTACCGGCGGGGTTCCGATGGGGGGAATCCCCCGTGTGCTCAGGCATAGGGGCATATTCTGTGCCGCCACTCCTGCGACGTCGAGTCGGCAGCGTAGATTGACCCACCTGCGGGCATTCCCAGAAATAGTGTAGCAGGGTCCCCGGCGTCCCACCGTCGCAGAACTCGCATACGCCGTCACCCATTCCCCATTTTCTGTTGCACCACTCGCGAGAGTACACCGCTCCTGCGATGCATTTGCGGATTGCAAAGCTGAGCCTGTCCCCCGTCGCGCGGTTCTGCCACAGTCTGTTCAGCAGGCGCACATCCACCCCCCTCTCGATACCCGAGTAGCCTTGCCTTTGTGTCGTCAGGTAGCGCCACGCTCGAAGACGCAGGCCCTCACGGACGAAGTGCAGTGCCTCCTTCCCGGAAAAAGGCACGGTCGCACCTTCGAACGATAGCAACTCGAAACTGTGCCGCTTCGCCGGCAAGAAACGTATCTCCCGAAGGAGATTGGATAGCAGCCCGACGGGGCCCTTTAAGGAGGCGTCAGCCCCGGATACAAGGAGGGCATCCATTCGCAGCCGAAACCTCTCCTTCTGGTATTGCTTCGCGGCGGTGCGGAGTGAGCTGTACCCGGAGGCGCATGCCGGATCGCACAAGTGCGCCTTCGCAACAAGAAGGACAACAGACGCCTACACGCCACTTACTCGATGCGAGGAAGTAACCGTGCCGGACAGAACGCACGGCGTTGACGAGCCCAGAAACACAGGGTCCATGCTGACAATGGTCTAGAAACAAAAGGCGTGTCAGTCGGTGCCTCGGCGAAGAAAGTGAATCCCAGGAAAAATGATTCACAGGAGGATCGACGGTGGGGTGTGGTAAATCGTCGACGAAGTGTCATCGACGAGCGAGGGAGAATGTGGCATTGCGACCGTCACGAGTTGCACCACGTCAACAGCGCCGAGTAACCCTTCCGGAATCAAGCGAAAGGCTGCTCACTCGGGACTCATCATCCTTTTCCTGGGTACCACTGGAGGCTGGGCGGAAGAATTCTCTAAGGTGAAAAGGTCAAAATCCCCGGGAAAACTGCGGCCCAAAAAAAAACCCTAAAGTGCGAGTTTTGAGGTATTGCGGCCCAAAAAAAAAAATTTTTTTTTTCCTTGACCCACCCCCGGGGACCGCCGTGGACGGTGGCTGTGGGGCTAGGGTCGTGTAGGGGGATAGGGGCACGAAAAAAACTCCAGGAAAACAAAATCAATTCACAACTTTTCACAACTTTTCGTCGTCTTGTTGCGTTAGTGGGGAGTCATTTGCAAGCAAATGAGTACCACACTATGCCAGCTTTTCGCTACGTGACTCCAGAAGGGTCACTTTTTCCGCGCTTTCGGCGCGGCGCAACTCTAGTCGGTTGCAACTGTTCTTGGAAACTACTGACGATTTCATAATCCGAAAAGGAATCGGAATCTTCGCTTTCTCGTTTGCGCCGGTAGGCACGCCGCGATGCGGAGGACGCGAGTAGCCGGGAAGAGCCGGCGGGAGGGCGCGATCGTTGTGTGACCCGTGGAGGGTCGGAACCAGAATCAGTAAAAGGGCCCGAGTCAGGGCCTGCCATCGAAGAGGGCCGGGCGGGGCCGGGTGGGCGCGGTGTGTTCGGGCCGGCGAGGCCAGTGCCGTCGTCGCCGAGATCGGCGCGTCGTCGTCGTCGTGCGCGCAGCGCGGCTGCGGGAGAGGCCGTGGGGGTGCATGGCGCGGGTCGCTTCCTGCCTGCTGGCGGGGGGGCGCGCTTCGGGGGCGACTTCGTCGTCCGCCTCCTCCGGCCACGGCTGGTAGGTGTTCCAGGTGGGGACGGCGCGCGCCGCTTCCGGCCTGTGAGGCCGTCGCTCTCGCCTAGGCTGCGACCGCCACCGCCGCCGCCGCCGCGATCCCCGCCGCGACCGCTGCCGCGACCGCCGCCGCGTGCGCGGCCGCGACCAGTGCCGCGGCCGCCGCCACCGTCTCCGTCACTGTCGTCTCCGCCGCCTCGGCCGCCGCGGCCGCGGCCACGGCCGCGGCCGCCATGACCACCGCCACCCCCGTCGCCACTGCTGCCGTCGCGGCCAGCACCACCCCTGTGATGCCCCCGTCCGCAGCACGCGTCGGCGTTCGGGCAGGTCCCACATCGCGTCAGCCGATGCGCCCGGCAGCACTGAATGCGCAGACCGTCGTCAGGGCGGTGGTGCACCTGGCAGCACTGGTCAACTACAAGGCTGTAGTTTCTTCGCATGCCAGTGCACACCGCGCACTTCTGCTTCGCGCAGGCATCGCAGACCGACTGCGTGCGGAGCAGAGGGTCCGCCTGCGCAGCCGGTACAAGCACGGGAAGGCGCGGGCGTTGCGGCAGAGGGGTGGGCACGTCCCAGCGCAGCGAACGCTGTGCCCGCCGCGCCGCGTCGTACTGCGGGAACACGTCCCCGCCCCAGTTCTTCCCGTCCCCGGCAGCTGCCCGCGGAAAGCTCGTCTCCAGCACCCCGTGCGTCTCCTCGCCCCCGGCGAAGCGTGGGCGAGGTGTCAATCCCCCCCACAGCATCGGCGCCCCCAGGGTCCTCATCGAGCCCACCCGGACCTTCCGCTCGGCAGGCAACGGCGACGGCAGCTGCAGGTCCTGGCACAGGCGGCACAATGTCGACAGCATCGTCCAGAGGGTCTTCCCCCTCTGGTTGGCGGCGAGCCTTCGTATTCCCGGGGGGGCAGGGACGTCGACCCCGGTGTGGACCTCGAAGTCCACTGCCAACTTTTCACAACTTTGCAGACCTTTGCAGAGCTCTGCAGAACAATGTGTCAAACCTAACTATGAATAGTTGTGATTTTTTAGCACAAAAAATCACAACTATTCGTCGTCTTGTTGCGTGACTCCCCACTAACGCAACAAGACGACGAATAGTTGTGATTTTTTGTGCTAAAAAATAGGTGGATCACCCCAAGGGCGCAACTTTAGAAAGTGGACGGAACGTCCACCCCCGTCACCTTCTTTTTTACGAGGGCGACCGCATCAGTTCGTTCGAATGACATAATGTTTTTCGTTGACCGCACTACCCTGAGCCCAAATCCTGGACGTGGTTTCAGGTGGCAAATTTGCAAATGATCACACACTGCATGTTTGTTGAACGCTTACGCCCGCCACTAAACCCAGATTTACCTGTGTTTCGTGTGGGCTACAGCACATTTACCTCCTTTGATCTATCGCAACTGGCAGTCTCCTCAAGCATTTCCTACAAAGCAGGTGCTTATACAAAAGATATGCCTTCGCTCTTTCGCTATCCTTTCAAAAACTGTTGCGTTGACGCATCCACACAGAGACCCCTGTTTTTTTTTTTAACTAGCGGGAGCACTGCCCCCCCCCCCCCCCCCCCTAAAAAACGGAGGCCTTTCGATTCAATTCTCAGCACGCGCTCGCGACTTCTCCTAGCCTATCGTCCTGTACAAGAGCAACGTTGATGCCGTTGCCTGCTACTTCTTTTTGTGTACCTTGTGGGACGGTACCGCGCAGGACATCGATGCACGTCGGCTCCAGAAAGCAGACGCATAGAGGTGAGCAGCAAGAAAACAAGCCGGCTACGAGCAGCAGTGGAAACCCGGGTCCCAGTTCTTCTCCGGGAATGAGTGTCATCACGGCGGCGACCAGGGCGCAGACGCCCGCAAGCACGTCGAAGCACGTGGTGCAACATCTCAGGCCGACGTGGTTCCCTGAGAACACAGCGAGAGTGAGCAAAAGCAGGGTGCCGACGTGGCAAAGCAGAGCCACCTGAGTGCATGCCTGGAGGGCCCGAGCGGCGTGGGCGCTGGAGTCTATATCTTCGAAGGCTTGCTCCGTAAGGACCATTTCGACCGGATTATTATACCGAGCCGTGAACAAGCCTATCTCCAGGTTGCGGTAAGTAAAATACCGATAATCCCACCGTTCAACCTGCATCACCGACCCGGGAAGATGCCACACGAGAAGCAGCAGAATCATCAAGAAGCCGGTGAAGCACGCCCTGCACCCGAGCAGAACTGCGGACCGCCTGGTTATTGTCACGTTCATGCTGGCCTATTTATTTCCTTTTCCCAAACAGCCTGCGTTTCGATGGGTTTGAAGTCGGCAACACGGGGAATGCCTTTCGCTCTCGGAGCTCCAGGCAGTGGATGGCCATCTCCCTCTCGGCTGGGAGGACTGCGACACGCTTTCTTACAGTTTGTGACAAGCGAAAGCCGCAGTTCCACGAATGGTGGATATTCAACGCCTTGCCGCAGCTGACGCAGATTCAGACGGGCAGTTTCAGCAAAGGGAAGCACGCAGCCTCTGTACAGCTGTTTCGCTTCGGCGGGGATCATGCGGAGCTGTGGTCGCTGTTCAGTGGTGTTGGCGGTTCTGGCCATCGTAGTGCGTTTTGTACGACGGCTGCCGGTGACTGGCTAGAGCAACTGCACGCCTGCGAGAGGCTCAGCCTGCAAGAGATGCATGCAGCCGGCTATACATGCCACATCGCGCAACGGTTCCTGCAACCGTGCTTCACGATGACCCCGGCCCTGCACGACGTGAAAGGGATGATACGCCTCATTGTGCAGACGCTTCCGCACGCAGCAGGGATAGAGCTCGCTGTCATCGGCAGCATTGGCAACAACATGACAGGCTCCCAAGCACGCGAACTGCTGGCTGCCCTGATAGCGCAAACGCAAAGGAATCAGTTGACACTGTGTTCCCTCATGGATGTTCTCGTGTTCTTTCGCTATGTGTCGCCACGTGAAGGCCCCCTCCATGACACCATGAAGCCTAGAGGCTTGTTTGTTTAGCATTGAGTTCTTTTGTAAGTACATGAACCCCATGGATTAGCATGCACTGTTTAGCAGCGGCTGTCAAACATCCCATGGCGCCGCGCAAGGTGTCTTTTGTTTTCTTTTCGATTGCTTTTGATGGGGCATGCAGGCCTGATATGCAACAACAACAACAACAAACAACAAGAACACAAAAAAGAAAAAGGCTGCACCGTGTCCAGGAACGTGACGGTCAACCGGTCGACCACAGCTCACAAAGCTTGAGTCGGAGGCAGCCCAGTGCTGCAACCCCGTCCGCTCTGTCCTGTGGCTGACCGTCTCTACAAGCTTGGAGGGCTACCGCCTTGAGAAATGAAGGGCGCAACTTTAGAAGGTGGACGGAACGTCCACCCCGTCACCTTCTTTTTTACGAGGGCGACCGCATCAGTTCGTTCGAATGACATAATGTTTTTCGTTGACCGCACTACCCTGAGCCCAAATCCTGGACGTGGTTTCAGGTGGCAAATTTGCAAATGATCATGTCCTACTTGGGCGGTTCAGTTTCCTCACACATTGCATGTTTGTTGAACGCTTACGCCCGCCACTAAACCCAGATTTTCCTGTGTTTCGTGTGGGCTACAGCACATTTACCTCCTTTGATCTATCGCAACTGGCAGTCTCCTCAAGCATTTCCTACAAAGCAGGTGCTTCTACAAAAAATATGCCTTCGCTCTTTCGCTATCCTTTCAAAAACTGTTGCGTTGACGCATCCACACAGAGACCCCTGTTTTTTTTTTTTTCCCGACGACAACTCGTGTCAGACTAGCCTACCCGAAGGCAGTTGATTTCTTTAGGCAAGGTTTCTCTGCCGGCGGAAGTTGTTTGGGTTAGCGTTTTTTTTTTTTTTTGTCGGCCGCCCAATGTCCACTCTCCTTACTGTCTTTCTCCTTTCCGCTAGTCGCCTTTTTCACTGTCAAATCAAGCATGCACTAATCGAGATATCTCAAAACGAGGGATGACCAACGAGCCGCGAGCGGGTCGTCACATAGCGCTTTCACACGCCTGGCCACGTGGCGGATTGTGGGCCTTCGTCTTGTCGCAAAGTCTTCGAGGAGTCGCCTCAGATGTGGTCGGTCTTGTGGGTATGCTTCCATGATATCAGACACATCATTGTGCGTCGCGTCGTCTGCCAGCAGTACATGCTGGGCGGTTGCCATCTCCGCGCACCGTATACAGTTGACCTTTGTGCCTCGAGGCATTACCGCACGCCGCACGATGGACTGCAGGAGGTCTGCCGCCCCGGGTATGGTCTCGAGGGAGCCGAGGGTGCTTCCCTTTGTCGTCTTTGCCGATGCCAGCTCTCGGATACTCCTCATGGCCGTCTTCGTGCGGCGGTGACGCCAGACGCGCCGCACGAAACGGATGGGGCTCTCCAGCATCGGGAACTCCTCAGCCACGAGACAGCACACAGACTTCACCCCGTTTAAAAGGTGGAGCAACTCCATGCTTAGACCCGGTCCTCTGTCCCGGAGTGCCTGGGTCGCCGCCTCGTCCGCCCGGTTGATGAAGGCGTTGTCGGCGTGCCCCTTACTCCATCGAAGGCACTGCGCGTACTCGCCTACTGCGTTGGCGACGGGGTCGCCGGGCTCTCCGCGGCGGACACGCAAGATTGCGGCCTCGCTGTCGCTGTACCACGTGACACGGTCGGGTGCGACTTCACGCCGCCGTAATGTCGTCGCTAACAGGTAGATGGCGGCCAACTCGGTCTCCGTACTCGATGTCACCGTGCCCCTCACCATGCAGCCGAACGACGTCGTGCCAATTGACACCCCGGCGGACCCGCGTGATTCGTCTTCCAGGAACCCCCCGTCGGTCGCCACCACCATTTCCCGCGGCTCCGAGAATTCATCCGTCCCCAGTAGCGCGTCTAACCGTTCCAAAACGTCCTCTCCCTCGACCGTCGGGTGTGGCGGCCTTCGCCGGAATCCTTCGACCGGCAGTGCGCTTTTCGCCTCGTCAGGTCGATGAGCCAGTACCGCCCGCGTTCGTTGTAGCGCCGCATATGTCTCGACATTTTGGCAGGCAAAGCCGTCTTTGCACCACGCGAAATCCTTTATCCCCCTGCTGTGGCGATGCTTGGGAAAGAGACTCGCGTGGGCTGCAACGAGCTTCGGCGCCCGCGGGTCGAAGCAAGACGAAAGACAGTGCATCGATACGATGGGGAGCACGTGGCTGCTGAAAAAGGCGCATTTTCGCCTTGTGGAGCGGTACACGTGGGAGTTTGTGAAGTCGACGAGGCGCGCCAGCCTTTCCATGCACTTGGCGTCATTGTCGCACCCACTCAGTCGTCCGCCCGCATGGATACACACGCCCAGCAGTCTTGCCCGGTTGGTGGTTTCACGAATGGGATCCGAGCTCCATGCGAAGGAAGACCTCGCCAGTACAACCGTCTTTTCCTCAGCCAACTCCAGGTCTTTCGATGTCGCCCACTTCTTTAGGGCCCTGTACGTTCCTTGGAGTCGTGATCTCGTCGTACGTGCAACCAGGTCATCGACGTATGCCCGTGTTTCATCCTCGGGGGGAGGCTCGCAGGTATACAAGATGTACAGCAGCACGCTGAGGGGTGATCCCTGGAGAACGCCGCGTTTCATGCCAACCGGTGGGGTGAAACCGTCATAGTGCACAATCGACACTTCCTGATCCTCGATGACCCTCGCTATCGTCCTCGCCCACTCGGGACCAAGCAACCTCTCGACCGTCCGAACCAGCTTTTCATGCGGTATCGTGTCAAATGCCGCGAGAACGTCGACTAGCAGCAGCAGGTGTTCATCGTCGGGCTCCGTGCCTGAACCCGATTCCAGCCATTCCTTCGCATAAAGCACTACCTGTGCTGCCCCGCTCCGGCTGCCGCACCCGAACTGGAATTTGTACCTGAGGACCACCGATTGCACGAGCGGCTTCATCTTCTGGTACAGCGTCGAGTGCAAAAGCTTTGCGAATAGGGGCATTATGGCGATCGGGCGATACCCCCTCGGCTCCGACATTCGCAGCGCCTTTCCCTTCCAAAACAAGAAAATCCACGACAACCGCTGACGCGCCGGGACGCCTTCACGAACCCATCTATTCAGCTCATCCGTTGTTGATTGCACGGCTTCTTCAGACATAACTCTTAGAAACTTCGGTGAAAAATCTGCCGTTCTCGCGGTGGGCCGGATGGCTTCGATTGCCGTCCTGAGGTCTTCGGTTGTCAATGCGACTGCTTCGGTGTCCGGGGGTATGATTATTGGGGGACTGGGCGTGTCGGATTTATACTTGTTTCGGAGGAAAGCTGTAAAGGCGTCGGGATTTTCCAGCAACGGAGGCTGGTACGGAGTCGTCAGGTTGGGCGGCCTCTGCTTCATCGCGACCACGTCCAACTTCTTCCGTACAGATCGTATCTCGGCGTTCAACAACTTCTTTTGCTCCGGGCCGGCCGCGCTTCGGAGAAGGATCCGTCGGTAGAGAGCGTCCTGCAGCCTCGCCACCTTCGTGCTTCTGGGTCGCGGTGGGGGGCTTGCACCCGTTTCATCCAGTGTGTTCAGCAAATCGGAAAAGGCCGTCTGGTCGAGGACTTGTCGCTTCGATGGGTAGATCATGGCCGGAGGCTTCTTCAGGAATTTGTCGAATCGGAGGATTAGTACGGCGTGATCGCTTCCACCGGTGAACCGTATTCTGTCCAAGCTCCAGCGCGATCTTCTCGGTACAAACGCCCTATCCAGGGATGACGCGGCGTTGGACCTCGCGAACGTGGTTTGCGACCGAACCAGCTCCTGCAGATTTTCCCTCCGTACTCGAATCTCTACTTGGGGGGTTGTCCGCGGATTAAAATCCCCGACAACTGCAACATCAGTCACACAGTCCCGAGCTCGCGACGCTATCCAGTCTCCAAGTCGATCCGTCAGGGCATCACGTTTGTGGCACGGAACGTATACACTTACCACTCGCAATGTCTCGCCAGCCACCTGCAGATCCGCGCTGCACGCTCCGTACCCCGAATAGCACTGAGATAGTGTAATCAGGGATTGCTTCTTTATCAGTATCGCCGTTCGGGCCAGGGGGCGCCCGTTCGCGTAGGGGCACGTACCCACTACGACGACACTCCATCCAGCACGCTTCGCGTATTCGCGGAAATTTGTGGGCTCACGACCAATCTCGTTCACCGCCAGGATATCGCCGGCGGGTAGGCGAGCGAAAAATCTCTCAAGACACATCTTCGAGGAGGCATTGCACGACAGTAGGACTAGGCTTCTTTCGGAAGGGAGAAAAAGGCGGACGTTTGTGGACGGTATGATCAGAGGAGGCCGTGGACGTAAGGAACCGGTTGTTTCGGTTGGTTGTTGTGACAGGGAGGGATTGACTGATGGGCTGGGTGATGTTTCGAGGGAGGAATTGACTGATAAGGTTGACCTGATGTTGTAGGGGTTGTTTGTCTCCGTCTCATTGACCGTGACTAATAAGAGCCCATCGGGTCGTCCCCGGGGCGCGAGTTTTCAAGCGGTGACGTCCCGGGGACTCCAAGTCGCACCCGTCCTCCATCTCCAGCAGCTTGACCACGTTTCCTTTGTAGTAACCACCAGCGCTACGCACCTTCGACACTCCGGCCACCTTTCCAATGCTCTCCATGACCTTCCCAACCTCCCCCACCTCGCCGCATAGTGAATACACCTTCGCCAACGCCTCATGCAGCTCGTCGTCTCCTATCAGCAGTACCTCCCCGTCGCTCGGCATATTTTTTTTTTTTTTTTCAATAAGGTACAATAAAGTACAATAAGGGTTTTTTTTTTTTTTTTTTTTCCCAATAAAGTACAGAAACTGTAGCTTTTAAATCGTGTTTTTTTTTTTTTTTTTTTGAGCAGGCCGAGTTTGGGCCTCTCTTCAGGTGTTGTTCTTCTTTTTCACCTGGTATGTCTTGAGTTAGGGATCTCCATGTGAAGCACGGACATGTAAACTGTGACAGTGACATGATCTTCAGTTTGGTGTTGGTTCGCTCATTGCTCAGGCTTACATTTTTGGAACACATTGCAATGTCTCGAAAAATACTCGACGTAGCTGCTTCGACTCCGAATGGAAGGGGGGAAATATAGAGGTAAGGGGCAAATACAATACAAACACAATCTGATTTGTTCTTCGCTTACACCACCGTGTGTTGTTTTCTCACTCAGGACTTTGACCTGTTGTGTTTGTGTGATTTGTCGTGTAGGGGTAGACCCGCATGACCTCACGTCCGTTCAACACGTGGTTCGGTAGTTACAGCACTTGGGATCCCTTCTGTTCTTTGTCGGGCAGCATCGTCGAGCATTTCCTTTCAAGCTGGCGCTTATGTAAAAATACTCGACGTAGCTGCTTCGACTCCGAATGGAAGGGGGCTGCTGGCCAGATCGAACCGCAGCCCCAAAAGGTCGAACTGCGTGAGGGGGATCCCGTACTGGCCTTCGTCGTCGTTGAGGACGCAGTGCACCTCACGACATCGCCGGGCGAAGCGTGCGAATTTCTCCTCCGCCTCGGCCAAAGAATCGCCCACGATGATGAAATTGTCAACCCACGGGAGACCGTCAGTCTCCGGCAGGATGACGCGAGAAGCTCTCTGTGCTATCGCCGGAGCCCAGCTCCAGCCCATGCACATCGCCCTTAAACGGGCTCTGACGAAACTCCCACGTGGGCCCGCAAGGTTCATGCCGAAATACCCGCGGACGCCCTCATCCAGTTCGAACTGGTAGAAGTAGCTCTTCGCATCCGCCAGGTAGACGACCGCCGAGCTTAGCACCCGATCGATCACGTCGGGCATGGAGGGCAGGAGCATCGGAGGCGGTCGGGGCATGACAGCGTTCAGCTTTCGTCCATCGCACACGAACCTCTCCCCCCCGCTCTTCTTGGGAACCGTGAATGCGGGGAGCACGACTCTCGGATGCTCGTGTGCTACCTCCGCGACACCGTACTTCAGCAGGTCCGGAAGGTGGTGTAGCATCCGCCTCGAGGTCCCGCGCGCTATGGCCTCTGAGTGCCAAGAGGAGGCGTCGCGGACTAGCGCGGACTCGAAAGACTCACGCGACCTGATAACGTCCAACACGCCTCCGAGTAGGCCGTGTGTATCCATGGCAAGGAGCCTGTCGAGATCCATGAAGGAGGACGTGATGGGCGCTAAATACCCCTCCGAGCTGCGCTGCGCCGGAGGAGCGGCAAGCTCGTTGACGATGAGGTCGCCCCCGTAGGCGACGGTGACGAAAGGCGTAAAATCCGACGGCGGGGCATCGCCGATGCCCCCATGGTGCAGGATCGCTTCCAAAAACGCCGGGGGGGGTACATCCTGCGACAAAGCATCGGGTCCAGGATAGCACTTGGACAGGGGGTTACGAGGAGCTCTCTTCGGCGGCCTGTATGGGAAAACCGGTTCCAAAGGGAGGCTCACAGGAGGGTTGCCGACGCGCCTGCCGTCTCCCGGACGAGGGGTACCTCCGCCTCCGGGAGGTAGCGCACAAGGGCATCCTGGGTCGAGTGGCGGGACACTCTCCGGAGCGTGTCGAGGTCGACGCCCATCCTCAGGAGGCGAAACAGCGCCCCCCGGCGCAGGGAATGCCCCGTCAGAGCCTGGTTGGCCCTCTTCAGCGCCGCCACGACGCGGCGGAACGTGACGCCCGCGAAAATACGTTGACCCGGGCGCGTGGAGCGGAGGAGGGATCGGAGAGTCTGATCCTGCGGGGGTGGAAGGACCACGCCGGTCACCTGTCCCAAACGGAAAGGGTCCGATTTCGAGCCGACCCAGTTCACCGACCAGAAATCGGAGCTCTCGGTCACGTTTCGGGCCTCTCTGGTAAGGACATCGTCCACCCGGGCTGCCCCCTGCCACGCGAGGGTGATGGCCAGACGCATCACGGGATCTGATTCGAGGCGCACGGCGCGCTCCACATCCTCCTTTGTGGCCGGAACTGCCTGCTTGGTCGGCCGCAAAGCACCCGCCCTCTTCAGGGACCTGACGAAGTCTCGAACCAGCTGACTCTCGATCGGTCGACCGAGACGCTTCTCCGCGGATTGTACGTTGACCACGTACTGTATCGCGGTGGACGGAGAGATGGGGTTCAGTTCGCGCGACAGGAGACGCGTCACAAACAGAACGACCGCCGTCGGAACGTCCAACGGCGTACCGAATCGCGTCTCCCAGTGATGGCGGAACTCTAGGAAGCGCCGGTACACCGAGTGAACGCCGCGTCGCGTCGACAACGCCAGCGCGTCGCCGATGTACGAGTTGGCCTTGCCAACAAGTCTCTCCCGCTCGCCGTTCGACAGCGGAGGCTCCAACAAAAGCGCCCGACCACCGGATGTCGCGCGCGGAGGTGGGGGGAAGCGGTCCAGGACGCTCATACAATACAAACACAATCTGATTTGTTCTTCGCTTACACCACCGTGTGTTGTTTTCTCACTCAGGACTTTGACCTGTTGTGTTTGTGTGATTTGTCGTGTAGGGGTAGACCCGCATGACCTCACGTCCGTTCAACACGTGGTTCGGTAGTTACAGCACTTGGGATCCCTTCTGTTCTTTGTCGGGCAGCATCGTCGAGCATTTCCTTTCAAGCTGGCGCTTATGTAAAAAAAAAAAAGGAGCCCGGCACGAGCTGCTGTCGATGACCAAAAAAGAAACTGGGGAGGAAACTGGTGTCACATCCTCTAATCCACCTAGGAAAACGGAAAATCCAAGAGAAATATGCGTTTTTTTCAGGAACCCTGGGGGCCAGCCCCGTGGTGTATGGGTCAAACTGGGTTTAGCAGCTGCTGGTGGGGCCTAGCTAAAGTCTTCATCAGGGGGGGACAGTCATAAACACGTCACCAAGAAACATACCCAAAAAAAATTGCCGCTGCGCGGGGCCAAGAAACTACCCCCCTCAAAAGTGTACCCAAAAAAAAATTGCCGCTGCGCGGGGCCTGAATCATCAATAATAAGCCAAACCCGTTCTTATACAAGACGGGAAGGACGCGATCTGAAACACGGGGGTCCTCGGTGAAGCGCGCCTGGTGCAGTCAGCCGGGGTCCAACCCACTGCACCGGAT